>VNKF01010285.1:0-38648 GCA_008044355.1 Drosophila lacteicornis
AGGGAGCGTCGGCCACGATTGAATTCGTTCTACCAGTTTTTCACAGTGCTATAGGATGGTGCTTCATAGTCATACAAAGATTTAAGTTCATCGCTGCACTCTTGTCGTGATAATCCACGCCGAAAGTTGTGAAAAATGATCGCACGAAAATGTTCACGAGTTAATTCCATTTTTTTGCGAAATTGATTTTTTTAAGTAACTGTAAACAACACAAATGATAGTCGTACGTCAAACCGTTCTGAGTAGGTTTATGCTTAAAAATGTCGAACTTTTCAATGGAAATGTAAGATTCCACCTAACAACACTTAGTGTTGCCTAGGCCAGAAATATATATAGCAGCCCACGTATAACAACAATCTCCAGTGCGAACGAAAGTGAAGTGCTTTTGTTTGCACTTTTCATATTATTTTGTTAATCAGCTGTTGGCGAAGAATTGACTTTTGGCTTTGTTTCTTTGCAAACCATTAACTTTTTAATGCGGCCCCAATATTCCATATCAGCATCATATATATTATTGTCTGCGACTATATATGCAAAGATTGTTTTAACAGATTCTGCGGTGTAGATTTTAAAAGGTTTTCGAACTGCTGATGCAACATTAATAGGTAGTTAGTCGAAATAAAATTATAGGTATTTAATTAAAGAAAGAATTAAGTAGCTTTCGGTTGGTAGAAAGGGTTTTTTGGCTTGAAGGAAATAAAATAAAATAATAAGAATTGAATTAAATAAAGAACTCTGTCACTTTACTTGTTTGTTTATGGTTTTCGAGATTTTAATTCGATAAGAATAATATAAAAGAATGAGACAAATCGAACAGAAATATAAGAACATTTCAGAAATTAGAAGGAAAATAGGAGAATTAAACTAAAACTAAGTTGAGCGAATTAAATGAAGAAACAAATATAATTTATTATAATAATTTACACAATTATTTGCTAAAGAAAGAGAGGAATTGTTGTTGGAACTTTCATAAATTAAATAAAGTTCTTTTGATTGTAAGATTTCAATACCAATTAAAAACTAGAAAGAAAGCTAACTTCGGTAAACCGAAGTTGGTATACCCTTGCAGTCTGCAATTGGATCATTAAAAATCGACCCATTTAAGTAATGTTGAAAAAACATCGTATTTTGTACATTTTACATTTTACATGTAGAATTTTACATTTTCATATAAATCGACCGATCGCTTCTATGGCAGCTATATGATATAGTGGTCCGATTTTAATGAAATGAAAACCGTAATTCTAGAACCATAAAAAACTGCTATATCTCAAAATTCATAGAAATACGTTGAAAAACAGAGAAGTTAAAATTTTTTGTACATTAATTTCACCATCATTCCTATGGCAGCTATAGGATATAGTAGTCCGATTTCGATCGTTCCGACATATATACTGCGTGCTAAAGAAATAAGACTATGCTGAAAATTTCAGCTCGATAGCTCAAAAACTGAGAGACTAGTTCGCGTAGAAACCGACAGACGGACAGACGGACAGACAGACGGACAGACAGACGGACAGACAGACGGACATGGCTAGATCGACTCGGCTGGTGATACTGATCAAGAATATATATACTTTATGGGGTCGGAGATGCCTCCTTCACTGCGTTGCAAACATCTGGTCAAAATTATAATACCCTCTGCAAGGGTATAAAAAATAATAATAATAAGGAGGTAAGATAAAAGTGACGAGCGCACCTTCAACTTAACAAATTTCTGATACCAAATTTGGACAAGTAATAGTTATTTAATAGTTATTAAAACTAACAATTTAGTTCCTTTCAAAATCGGTACTTAGCTGAATTTAGACATTAAAACTAAGAAGAACTTTTAAAGCAGGTTCCGATTTGAAAACAAAGTGAATAAATGGGAGTTGTTTTTATTTTAATTACAACAAAATTTAAATTTTTTAAAGATTTTTTTAAAGGTTTTTAAGCTAATAAAATATAAAAAAAGTAAAATCATTACAATTGCATATATCTTCGCTATAAAACCTGATTAATAAACTAATAAACCAAGTAAATATTATTTTAAAATCGGATACTCTCATTAAAAATAATTAAAGCCATCCACTTATATTTTATAAATATTATTAAGAGCTTATTAAGTGTGAAACCCGTTTCTCTCAGTGCACTTAAAGAAAACAAATCGTGACGCAGCCGCTGGGTGATGTTTACTCTTACTCACTCTTTCTTTCTCCCAATTCCCTCTCTCTTTGGGGCCGCGCTGACGTCGAAGAAAAAACCAGAATCTGTTTGAATAAATCTCGGCGAGCACTGAGCAGTTCGCGTTGACCAATAACGGGTAGTTGTGGGTTATGCCGGTTTCTGTTGTCTTTTTTTCTATTCGGAAACTGCGTTTGGGTTCAAGGAATTCCCAACATGCGGCGGACGACTTGTTCTTGTTGGGAATACGACGATGACAACAGTGTCTTTAATTCCGGACATTAAGCCACCGCAGTTTATAACCAAAGTACGTGATACCATTTTTATATTGGCCTTAAACCTTTGCGGCCACAAATCAGTTGGTCAACATCTGTGTTAATTGTAATTTCTCAGCCAAAAGCGGAAGAAAACAGTGTGGTTTATGGGTTTTTGCATATACGAAGAGTCCGGTAGTTTTCGTGCTTATGAGTAGGTTTATGCCGCAACAATGTAGTTTTTATAGGAAAGATTTAAAGAATATTACGACGCTTGAATAATTTTAAACTCAAAAGTGGGCGCAAAGATTCAAAAGTGAAGCGATGGTCAAGTAGCAATAATAAAGCTTTATTGATATCGTAATCAAAACTAGGGTTGCCATTGTTGTCTGTGAGTAAAAAAGGGTTCTGTTAAGAGCTTAATTGATGTTCGGTAGTTATTAGGTCTATATAAGTGTTAGGTTAATATTTATCTAGTTTTGCACACATTGTGGTTGTAAATTTACAATGGAAAAAGTGCAAGTCACCTGAAACCATCTGAATTATCTAAGATTATCTTTATGAGCGTATTACAAGCTCAAACAAAAACAAATGATGAAATATAAACACAAGTTTAATAATAAACCCGCTTTAAACAGCTGGCATTGTTAACTAACCTAGATAATACATTATATTGAAATAATAATAATAGTTTACTCTTTATTCGTGGACCCAGAAAATCATTAAGTGTGGAAACCATTTAAAAAGTTTGAAAAAGTCGTAAATAAAGAAAGGATTTTAAGCAATAAATAAGCACAAAAAAGACCAAATCCTCTAAACGGGTTGGTTTTATTTGATTTAATATCCAAACTTATAGAATACATGTATCAGCATCATCAGATTCGACGTCTCTAAAAACCAAGATCTCGGGAATATAAAACCTTAAGCATATCACCTTTTTTTAGATATAAAGATAAGATTATGCCAACGTTTTTGTTAAGAAAAATAAATAAAAAAATCTAGAGTCTAGACGCAAGTCATTTATTAGTAAGCTCCATTTAAAATAGGAATAACCTGCGACAAGTTTATATTATTTGTATTATACATATATTATATTTTAAAGAATTTTTAGGTATAGGGTAACGTTTTAGGTTTTATATCAACCCAATGTGAATAAATATAATGAGTGCAAAGGTAACTCAACAGGCTCAAAGCTAATAATACAGTTTATAAATGTCTTAAATAGAAATGAATATGAATGTTCAGGTTTTACAGAGGTAGCTTCGCTTGGATAGTTATAACAGTTCGATCATAAATATATGAATATATATATAAAATGTATATACAAATTATTATCAAATTAAATTAAAAAATTATCAAAAGATTGATAGTTATGTTCACATTTACAGAAGGATAAAAAGAGTATAGCCTCCGGTATTTTCATTTAAGTTATGTATAATCGGACTAGATCGATGAATTGAATTAAAATATGGATATATCGATGGTTTTCCTGATTCAGCTGCTCTCTGTAGTCTCGGATCGAAGGGGATTATTCAAGGGTGCCATAGATATCAACATGGATTTAAGATATGTCGAAAAAGATGCTAAAGTAAATTTAAAAATTAAAATTTTGCGGACAAAATAAAATTCCACAGCATTCTTTTCGGCTCTATTTCCAGCGACTTCAAATCCTTAGAAATTTCTACAATTTCCTCGTCTTAGTACACCAAACGAATGGCCTGCTGTCCGTGGAAGATGTCGCTCCTCACCAGCACCTCGTAGCTGCTCAGCCGGATCTCCTGGCCGCCAAAGGGGATCTGCAGGCAGCGATTGGATTGCTCAATTACGCCGGGGGTGAGGGATCCGCAGTAGTGACCCCTTCCGATGTACAGAGGCTCTCCGCCAGGTGTGCGTCCCGCGATGACGGCGCCAGGAGCCACATTCCCGCCATAGGCCGCCACCCAGTGGTACTTGCCCTGACCCACCAGCATCTGGTAGGAGGGCTCCACGATCTCCCGACCGCCATGGGCTATGTAGGCGCATCCCTGGCTTGGAATGGCCTTGCCCGGCACATGGACGCCGCGGTAGTAGGCGCGGCAGACCAGCAACTGGGCCATGTTGCTGTCGTGGCCACCGATGACCGCATCCGGGGAGTAGTAGAAGCCGGGCTCCGCGGACACCCACACATCATAGTTGTTCCCATACCCGTAGGCATCGTAGCCCGGCGGATTGTAGGACTCAGCCGGAGTGTAGGAGGAGCAGCTGGCTCCGTAGGGATCGTAGGTGGCAGCGGGTGTGTAGGATGAACCCACGGCGGGCACTGATATCGCGGTCACGGACACCTCAGCGGGGGTGAACGAGGGCAGGGCCGGACTCACCTCCGCTGGGGTAAAAGTTGGCTTGGGCGGCGGCGGAGGTGGCATCACCAGGACACCACCCACTGGGGGTGGCGGCGGCGGAGGACGTGGCATCACCATCACTCCCCCCACCGGAGCCAGGGGATCCGGCGTGGGAGTGTAGGCCGGCGGCCGGTCTGTCATGGGAAAGGGCATTGCTGCCATGTCCGGATAGGGATACGGCTTTCCGGCCAGCACAGGAGTCGGCGGCGACGGAGGCGGCGGCGGGGTCAGCGGGCACTTCTCCACCTCTTCCAGCGGCGGCGGAGGCGGGGGCAGCTGCCAGCCTGGAACCACGCGCCGCTCCTCCACCAGGATCTCATAGGAGTCCAGGCGACGCTCGGCACCGCGAAAGGCGATGAACAGTGCCCGGTGGACCGAGGAGATCTTGCCGATGATCAGGTGTCCCTCGTAGTGACCCCGTCCTATGTACACTGGCTGGTCGAGGGAGGTCCTGCCGCAGAGCACCGCATTCTCGGGTATCACATGGTCGTAGCACTTGACCCACACCAGATTCTGGCCACAGAGCACCTCGAAGATGTCCTTGGGCAGGGCCTCGCCGCGCTGCGAGATGAAGCCCAGCTGCTTGGTGGGCACCACCTTGCAGACCAGCATGTCGCCCTCGTGCTCCGCCCGGCCCACGTAGATCATGGCGCCATCCTCATCGTTGCCACCGACCACTGCATCTTCGGGAATGGAGGAGTAGGCCGAGGACTGAACCCACTTGAAGGCTGTAAGGAAGGAATTAGAGGTTAGTTTTGGGTTTTGGAGGAAGGTTAGAAATAAGGTTGGGTTTCAATGAAGGGAATAAAGATTCGCTTAAGTTTTTGAGGAAGTAGTAGAGATTACTTTAAGTTTTTAAGGGTGATTTTTGTTAGAAGCTTTTTTCCATGGGCTCCGATATGCAAAATGGGTGCCCATCTATGTTTAAATATTTGAAATAAATTCAAAGAGATTGCAGACTGACTTTTCCAGAGAATTTCTGGCTTATGGAGCCTTAATCTAAATTTTAAAATGCCTTATCTTGCCTCTTACATTTAATATAATTTTTCATTACTGTTTTTTGGATGGGCTCCGATATGCAAAATGGTGCCCATCTATGCTTAAATCTTTTATAATAAATTTAAAGAGATTCCTGTTCGTGTTTTCTTAAGAATTCTGGCTTATGGAGTCTTAGCCTGATTTATAAAATGCCTTATCTTGCCTCATAAATTTTATAAAATTTTTTGTTACTGTTTTCGATGGGCTCCGATATGCAAAATGGGTGCCCATCTATGTTTAAATATATTCTAATAAATTTAAAGAGTTTCCTGGAGAGAGAGTTTAAAGAGTTTTCTTCATAATTTCTGGCTTATGGAATCTTGACCTGAATTCCATATCTTTCTTCATAAATTGAATAGAATTTTTTGTTATAGGCTTTTCTCGATGAGCTCCGATATGGAAAATGGGTGCCAATCTATGTATAAATATATTTTTTAACTTTTAAAGAGATTTCAAACTGGTTTTTCTTGAGAACTTCATGATTATTGAGTGTTAATTTTAATTGTAAAATTGATTGATTGATTGATTTTTGTTGCACGCTCCGATATGCAAAAGAGGTGCCTACCTATGTTAAAATATTTTAGGAAACTTTTAAAGAGATATCGAAATTTTTTATCTTGATAAATTATGATTTAACGAATATTTAGGTTAATTGTAAAATTTCTTATCAAGAACTTAATCGACTTTTTTAAAAATTTGCTTGTTTCGAGGGGTTTTGATATTCAAAATGGCTGCCCATCAATGCTTAAATATTTTAAAATACTTTTAAAGTGATTTCAGACAGTTTTTCTTCAGAATTTCTGGCTTATTGTGTCTTAACCTAAAGTGTAATATTTTCTTATCAAGCCTCATAAATTTTATAGATTTTTTAGCTATAAGGAAACGTTGCAGGTTCCAATACCAACCCAAGTATAGATAATAGGTAAGATTAGAACCCTAAATATGTCACAATTTTAAATGGTACTTTCTAAACTAACATTAAACAAGTTTATTAATAACCAAAACTTAAAAATAAATATAAAAAATTAATTTCAAGACCCCAAAAAGTGAAGCAAACTTGATTATTTGGTGGTTAACAGTCAGTTTTATTTTTGTTTCCGATTACAGGGTTTGATCTGGGCTAAATGCATATATGGTTTCTAGAGAGCTTCCCGTAGGCCGAAGACCTACTGCCGGCAGAGCACCTCGTAGGAGGAGAGACGGATCTCCCGGCCGCCGTAGGGAATATACAGACACCTCTGACTGGCCGAGATCAGGCCCGGGGTGAGGCTGCCCTGGTAGTGACCCCTGCCATAGTAGATGGGCTCTCCGTTCCGGGCGCGGCCCGTGGAGACGGCATTGGGCGGCAGATGGTGGCCGGCATGGGCCCACACATAGCCGTACCCGGTGAGCACCTCGTAGCTGGGCTTCTGGAACTCGTAGCCGCCGAAGCAGACGTAGGCAGTGCCCTTGCTGGGGACGACCTTGGCGGGCAGCATCTCGCCCTCGTGCAGCGCCCGTCCGGCATAGATGGGCGTCCGGTCGGAGTCATGGCCGGCCACCACGGCTCCCGGTGGCGTGTAGGCGGGCGAGGCGGCCACCCACACGTCCTGATGCTGATGGATGAGCACCTCGTAGGTGTTGATCCTGACCTCCTGGCCGCCGAAGGGGATGTACAGGCAGCCGTGCGAGGGATGCACCTTGCCCACAGTGAGGCTGCCGGCATGATGACCCCTTCCCACGTAGAGGGGCTCGCCGGTGCGGGTGTTGCCGCTCCTCACCGCATTCGGAGGGACTCCGCCACTGGCACTGGGCACCCAGGCAAAGCCCTGGCCCACCAGCACCTCGTAGTGGGTCTTCTGGTGCTCGGTGCCGCCGTAGGCCACGTAGGCGCAGCCCTTGCTGGGAATCACCTTGGCCGGCAGGTTCTCGCCCTCGTGGAAGGAGCGGCCCACATAGATGGGCGAGCGGTCCGAGTCATGGCCACCGATCACCGCGTACGGAGGCAGGGGGGAGCGCGGAGACGAGTGCACCCAGGTGTGTTCTGCAAGGAGAGAGGACCAGAGGCGGTGAGGCGATAAGCTAGGCAATGGCGCGATAGTCGCGATAAGATAACCTGGGTCTACACGGAGAGAAAATGCCAACAGTATCGGGAGAGTAGCGAGTAAGCACTCGTTATTTTCTCACAGAGAAATTCTAGCGAGTTGATATTGTTTAAATATATTGAAAATATTTAATTAATAATAAAAAATGCAACCGGAATCTATTTTATTTTTAATTTAAATGATTTTTATAACCGATACCGGTTTTTTTGCATCTCGGATTGTATTTAACGGAAAAATACTTTTTAGGGCATACTTTTAGGCTTTTTTAAAAGTGATTTCAAAGCCTTATTCAAAGCCTTATTCAAATTAGCTCCCTGTAATTAATATTTAACACTTTATCTTTATATATTAACTATCACAACCATTATTGATCGATTTAAAATATTTATAAATATAAAACTGATACTTTTGGCATTTTCTCTTCTTGTAAATCAATATATTTAGCTTGCGGTTTGATTCGTAGGGAGTTCGGGTTTCGGGGTGTGGGACTGGGATCAAATGGGTTTTTTTTTTGGGGTTTTCTCAGAGGCGAAGGGTATCACCCTGGGCTCACTGCACTCGTCCTACCAACGGTCACAACTGCTCCTGACTGCACATTGCCTGGAAGAGTGCAAAGAAAGGCGGATAACCTTAAAAGTCACTCATAGCTTTTGGCAGGGGGAATCACTTATTGAAAGAACACCAAATTCCAGGTAAATTCTTAAGAATTTGATATCTTTTTAGCCGATAATGGGGCTTTTATAGGTGACATATCACTATGATATGGTGAAAATATCAGAAAGGGTGCTTAAAATATAATTTGTGGATTTATTTCTATGCCCACAACCTCTTGATATTTAAATATAATTATTAAGGTGCCTAAAAGTAAGCTGTAGAGTGTTTACAACTCTTAGCATACAAGTTATAAACAAAGCTTTTTAAAAATTATTTTTAGACCACGAAAATATTATAGAAAATCTCTAGAGGCTTCTCATTATTTAATTAAATATTTCTCTAGTGTTTTATAGAACTTTGTACCACAAGATATAATTTTATGCATTTATTGACTGTATATCTGACACCGCTTACTCATCCCACTTACCCATTGTGTGTAATTAGATGATAAGGGGTTATTCCTCCTGATATAGTTTATCGAAATTCTCTCTCTCCAATATGTAGGCGTAGTTATTCCTTTGGCTTTTCGCTGAGGCGTCTGCACAGATTGAGGTTCGCAATTCCACTAAGGGGTTGCTCGGCCACAGGCTGGCGTTAAAAACCGAATCACAATGATTTGTCACCCGTCCACCTTATCGCGGAGCTTTTATCTATCAATACTCCCCATGTTGTTATTTGTGTGGCGAAACAAGTGCAGTTGATATTGGGCAATATCTGTGTTTCTTTTTTTACTTCCAGAGAAAGCTCCAGGCCTTCCATTAAAGAGAAATGAGTCACTATCTCGATCCAGGCGGTACTTTTGGGGATAAGGAAAGCGCCGAACAGGTGGGCATTGTTACAGGCGATACCCAGATATTGTATTGTTTTTTTGGCAATCGACTCGACACAGGTGGAACCCCATTTCAATGAACCCATAAACCTTATGACGTGTAGCAGAGGCTTCTGGCTGTTAATGGTGAAAAATCCCCCTGCTCAAGTGCCGATAAGATGCACTAACTTTAGCATAAACTATGTATTAAGCTTGCAGGGGGAGGTCTTTTTGAAGTATGAAGGATTTTGGGGGGGAAATGATCGATGATTTATATCGATAACTGGGAATTACAAAGGGATTTTTGGGAATAGAAGTACGAATTCAAGGAATCATGGGAAAGTATTTTAAGTTCCAGTGATTCTAAGAAGAATATTTATATTAAAATAATGAAAAGAAAGCTGAGAATGGCTTGACCTAATAACAGACTAAAGTTTTTTATTATAAAAAGAATTATCCTTTGTTTAAGGCAAAGATTGATGATATATATCGTTACTTGGTAATTATAAAGGAATTTAGGGAAACAGAAATACGAAAGGATCATAATTAGGTATTTTTACTTGAAAAGATTATTAAAAAAATATTTTAGTAAAATTTAGGAGTTAAACATTTTAGAAAAGAAAGACTGGAATAAGTTGACTTAAAAAAATCAGAGCATTTTATTAAAAAGAAAGAGTTTACCATTGTATAAGAGGAAAGGTTAATATTTGTCTGAAGATAACGGATGGGGTAAAATTGTTATTAAGCTTCACGAAATATTAATATTTTGACAAAAGAAAAGGAATGGAGGGACAATTATATAAATTTTAATATATTGTATATTCTTAGTATATAATATATTTTTTATACTTTTTACAGAACTCGCAATTCCCAAGAAAACCACACATAATTCATCTAGCTTGAAACTTAAAAATAAATGTGACTCAACTGGCTGCCTTACTCGTTATTGATTGTACTATCGAGCATTAAAGTTATAGTTCCACCTTCATTGACTCATTTCCAAACTCCACACCCTTGTTTCTTCAGTTTTCAAAACATATACAAGACCAAAGGCCTTCGAAACCCCCATAATCTAAATCATTACACTAACTGCTGGCATGTTTTGTTCTAGAAATAATAAATAAATTCCTCAGAGCTCGAAGTTGATCCATGGACAGCAACATACGTGTACGTACAGTACTATATATGTAGGTGGCCTTTTACGAACTTATTGATCAAGTTTATTTTCGACTGCCGGCGATAAGATTCGCCGGCAACTGCTTATAGATAAAACCCCGAGCAGTGTGTACCAAAAAGTACCTCTGCCGAAGATCGATTGAATAATGGTTGCTTCCTTTTCAAAATTACGTTCAGGAAATTTAAATTGTTTTCGGCCCAAATTGACAGCTGTCAGATGACGCAGCCCTTAGTCTGTGATATACAAAGAATATCTTTTCCAGAATATATATATATATATGTATATGTATATGTATTATTCGTAGTAGTTACAGTCCCAGCAACTGTGACTAAGATATCTTATCAAAGTCGGTTAACACTGCCGCCCGATAAGGTGCCGGCACAGCTTTTAAAGCCCCAGGGCGGTGCAGCTAGGGACCAGTCGTTAACTTCAGGCCGATCAGAGCGGAGCCAGAACCTACGTTCCAGACCCAAGTCAGCAAAAACACACACAAACACAACATGGGAGGTGAGAAGAGTGGCGAACGAGGTGTGATTGTGATTATTCCTGCGAAATATAGTGGCCCTGACAACTAGAATCGATAGCTACGACCCTCCACCACCTGACAGTCGTAATCCCTTGGAGCTTTGGAAGCTTTTCACAGATCTGGCGATATAATACCGGGAATAGATAACAGACAGAGTGATTAATGGGTACAGTTGGTTAGAGTTGGTTAAAGAGTGATAACCTGTTAGTGTGCCATTGTTTTTAGTCACTTACAAGTAAATAAGTGAACAAGCTAGTGAACAAGTGAATAAATAAGTGAACAAGTAAATTAACAACTAAATCAACTTAGCAAGCGAACCACAAAGAACAATGTCAGTAAACCTGTTCATTTTGTTCACTGAAGTAAACCGGTTCATTTTATCCACTCGAAATTAACCTGTTCATTTTACCCGCTGGTGTGAAGGCGATCATTTTATTTACTGAAGTGAAGGGGTTCATTTTATTTACGGGTGTGAAGCTATTTATTTTATTTACTGAAGTGAAGGGGTTAACTTTATCCACAAGAAATGAACCTGTTCATTTTACTCGCTGAAATGAAGGTGTTCACTTTACTCACTGAAGTGAACTTGTTATCTTTATCTTCTGAAATTGTCCTGTTTATTTTATCCTCTATAAATGAACCTGTTCACTTTATTTAGTTAAGTGAAGGGGCTAATTTTTTTCACAAAAGTGAAGGTGTCCATTTTATTTACTGAAGTGAAGGGTTAATTTTACTCGCTGGAATAATCCTGTTTATATTATTTACTGAAATAAACGTATTCATTTTCAATCCCTTAAGTAAACAAATTCCTTTTTCTAAGCAATTTAAACTAATCTCTTTAAACCTTACCTTTACAGACTACACATGGATTAGCAGCAATGTCTACGGAGCCCTGCCAGCGGGCGCCATCCTCGGTGGCCATGACTCCGACCAGGATCCCATTTTCGTGGGCCGTGCCTACCACAACGGCGAGATGCTGCCCGCCAAGGTGGTGCCCAACAAGCAGCAGGCCTACGTGGCCTGGGGCGGCGAGGAGATCAGCAAGCACGACTATGAGGTGCTCGTCGGCGATCACTTCACCTGGATCCCGGCCAGCGGCGGCTTCGTTCCGCCCCACTCGCTCCGCGTGGGCCAGACCAGCGACGGGGAGCCCCTGTATGTGGGCCGTGGCTACTTCAGCGGCAGCCTGACGCCCGGCAAGGTGCATCCCTCGCATCAGTGCCTGTACATTCCCTACGGTGGACAGGAGCATCGCCTGGAGGCCTATGAAGTCCTGGTCCAGCCTGAGACCTGGATTGCCTCCCATGGACGCGGAATTATTCCCGGAACCGTTGTGGGCGGCCACGATGCCGATGGCGACCAGATCTATGTGGGTCGCGCCTACCACGAGGGCGATCTGATCCCGGCCAAGGTCATCCCCAACAAGGGTTGCGCCTATGTGCCCTACGGCGGCGGGGAGGTGGTCAAGCACGATTACGAGCTGCTGGCCGGTTACGGCTACGGTTGGGTCCACGACAGCCATGGAAATGTGCCCGGAAATGCCGTCCTGTGCGGACGCACCTCCGACGGAGAGCCGCTCTTCATTGGCAGGGCCCACCATCACGGCAGCTTGACTCCCGGAAAGATCCACCAGTCGCACCACTGCCTCTACATCCCCTTCGGCGGCGAGGAGGTGCGTCTAGACCACTACGAGGTGCTGGTCAAGGCCTAATCTGATTCCGTTTCCGTTCCCTTTCGTCGTCTGCCCTCTAATTTATAACTCATCAGTCTCAAATAAACTATATGGTTTTTTATTAAATATGATTTTACTTTGGTCTGAAGATTAACCAGAAAATCGATAATATTTGGGAGGAACTCCTTCTTGATTTTCTTTATTCGCACTTCTCCCACGCAAGCAAATATATAAATAAGAACAAGAACAGCAAAGGAGGATAGGAAAGCACTGAAGTGAACATATTCATTTTACTCGCTGAAGTAAACTTGTTCATTTTACTCGCTTAAGTGAATTTGTTGAAGTGAACTTGTTCATTTCAAACTAGTTTTCAGTCTTTCACTAATAAGAATTGATTTATAACTTTCAGTATTTAATAAGCCAAACTTTTAATTCTATTTTAGATCTATTTAGGAACAGATTTTCTTGTTTTCTTTATTCAGAATATTTTTCACAAGCAAATAAATCTGCTTATTCGAAGCGAAGTAAATGTTTTCTTTTAAATTGTATATATTTATACCTTTGAGAGCCCTAATAGTTTATAAGATATAAAGTCTTAGTATAACGAATTCCTTTTAATCATTTTAACAAACTTTTGCGAAGGCTTCCTCAAGGAGTTAAAGTACATCCTAGATTATTTCATATAACTTCCCGAACTACAGAAAAAAAAGTATTTCCTTTTAACATAAAGTTAAATAAAATTATTAATCTTTTGCTACATTTTATTGAAATAAGTTTACTCAACTTTATCTGTAAATATATATAAATATAAACTCGGATAAAGGAATATAGGATAACACGCACATAATCCGCATTTCTAAGATACCTTCAATTCCAACTACACCAAGGGATAACTGGCCAGGCTGGCGATGCCGCACTGGTTGTTCCCATTGCGCAGCATCTTGATGTATCCCCCATCGCCCCAGGTGGTGCCCCAGGAGTTCTTCACCAGCCAGAAGTCCTGGCCATTCTCAGTGCCAAAGCCAACGACCAGGACGGCGTGAACCAGGTTCTGGGGGTCGCACTCCTTCTCCTGGTAAACTCCCGACTTGTACAAGTGGAAGGACTCGTGGGAGGCATCTATGGCCACGGAGATGGGTCCCACGGAGGCCACCGCCTGGGCCAGAGCCAGTTCACTCAAGCGGGGCACATCCACGAATCCGGTAGAGGTGGCTCCGATGGTGGACCTCTGGAAGCGACAGGTGCCGTCGGCAGCCCTGTAGGGATACGAACCCTCGGTATCGATGCCGGCATTCTCCTTGATGTACTGGAAGGCCAGGTCCATGAAGCCGCCGTAACAGCCGCCGTTGCCATAGCTGGCGCTGCAGTCCACCAGATTCTGCTCCGAAAGAGACACCAACTTGCCGGTCTTCCTGAAGTGCTGGCCCTCCAGTGATCCTGTACTGGAGAAGGCCCAGCAACTGCCGCACGCACCCTGGTCCTTCACCTCGGTCACGGCTCCCGTGGATCGCCAGTCCACCGCCTTGGGCAGGGTCAGGTGCTCCGGGGGCAGAAAGGTGGCGCCCCTCAAGCTCTCGTCGGAAGTGCTGGAGGTATGGGGATTATATTTGTGGAAATTGGGGTCTAACTGGTTCTTCCTTACCGCATCTCCTGTTGCAACGTGTAGTTGAATCCGTTCATCAACTCATTAAACTCTTGGGTCATCAGGTCGGCGTACTCGTTTATGGCCATCCTGAAGGTCTCCTCTCCCGTTTCGAATCGCTGGTTGTGCTGGGCAATCTTGAGTTTGTTCTCTCTAAAGATCTTGAGGCGGAAGAGCTCCTCGGTCTGGTCCTGGTAGTTCTTGCGGTGCTGCAGCTTGAACTCGTTCCATTCCTCAAAGATGACTTGGTCCAGGAAATGGGCCTGAGATGAGGCGAACAAAGCCAGTAGAAAGAATATGCAAGATTTGCTCATTTTGACGAGGAACTAATGCCTAAGAGGGTTCGAGGCTTACTAATGATCCTGAGTATTTCTCAACTACTTTTATACCAGTTGGTGAGTAAGAATATATATTTTATTAAAGCAAAATTTGTAAGAGTTTCAGGTTTCCCTATCACTCATAATACTGACTTATCACACATTCTTCTAGTTCGTAACTCTTAATAATAGTTGGTAGTTGGAACCCCAGTAACATCTGAGACTCATGGGGAAAAGGCAGAGCTTGTACTACTTTTGTACTTTGTAAGACCTCTAAGATATATACTTGTGGAATGGATGAGGGTTGCAAAAATTTGAAAATCCGCTCTGACTAATTTGAGTTGAAGAAAGCTCTGCCGGAAGACTTTCTTTGTAATGGAGAAATATGAGTTTCATTAATATTTATGAGATATTTATGGTTATGGAATGACTGGCCACTCTTTCTTGGTAATGAAGCAATTTGGATTACAAAAATCGTAATGATAAAGTAGATAAGGTTTAATTTAAGCAATTTGTACTTATCTAGCCAGCATATAAAAGGCTGAATTGTTCAAAGGGTTTTTAATAAACATCAGGAAGTCTTCGGGAGTTAAACCAATAATAACTCCTAACGAATCCTTAATTCAGAAAAATAAAAAATGAGTAAATCCCTTATATTAACCCTTCTGGCTATGGTAGCTTTGGCACAAGCCACATCCTTCGACCAAGTGCTCGATAAACAATGGCTAACCTTCACCAATGAGCACCGCAGGAACTATCAGGACAAAGCTGAAGAGCAACTCCGGCACAAGATCTTCAACCAGAACAGGATACAGATTGACGAGCACAATCAGCGATTCGCCAAAGGAGAGGTGAGCTACAAAATGGCGATCAACGAGTATTCCGACTTGACGAGTCAGGAGTTTATCGAGAGGATGACAGGTCTTAACTACAACGAGTACAAGGATATAAGGTAAGGAAACTCTGAAATATAAGCTTTAGTTTACTCTAAATTCTTTGATTCTAGCATCCCTGATGAAAGCTCCAATGTGACCCTGCCCAGTTCGGTGGACTGGCGTTCCAAGGGAGCTGTGACCGGAGTCAAGAATCAGGGTCATTGCGGCAGCTGCTGGGCCTTCTCCACCACTGGCTCCCTGGAGGGTCAGCATTTCCGCAAGACCGGGAAGCTGGTCTCTCTCTCGGAACAGAATCTGGTGGACTGCTCCAGGACCTACGGAAATCTCGGTTGCAGCGGCGGTTTCATGACCCGGGCCTTCAAGTACATCAAGGACAATGGCGGCATCGACACCGAGGACTCGTATCCCTACAAGGCCATCAACGACAAGTGTAAATTCAACAGGGCCTCGATCGGAGCTACCATCACTGGCTTCGTGGAACTGCCCAAGGGCGACGAGAAGAAGCTGGCCGAGGCAGTGGCCAACATCGGACCCATTTCCGTGGGCATAAGTGTAGTGTCCTCTTTCCAGCACTACTCCTCGGGAGTCTACGTGGAGCCCAAATGCAATCCCAACCTCATTAATCACGCTGTCCTGGCCGTGGGCTATGGCACTGAGAACGGCAAGGACTACTGGCTGGTGAAGAACTCCTGGGGCACAACCTGGGGCGATAAGGGATACATCAAGATGCTGCGCAATGGAAACAATCAGTGTGGCATCTCCAATCTGTCCAGTTATCCAACGGTTTAAGAAACAAGAATATATTTTCTTTAAAATTAGATACATATTATATTAGTTATTAGGGGAGTATACGTATGTACATAATACATATGTACATACTTATACTCCCCTAATAACTAATATTTTTACTATAATAAACCCTTTTTTCTTTTAAGTTTAAACTATAGTAAATTTTTTAGTGATACCTTTGATATTTTTAAAGCAGAAAGAGCTCTAGTAACTCATAAATCCATTAAAATCCGTACTCCTAGCGTTATGCTTTATTCTTCGCAGCTTTCGCTGAGCTTTCGGGCGAGTATCTCTACATGGCGTGTAGAATGCATGTAGAGACCTCGATGCGGAGCTTCGCATATCTTCTGTTCCCTTCTCTCCACTGGCACACACACATACCGGCTCTCGCATTCGCGCTTGTGCTCTCTCCCACTCACACGCGTTGCCACTCGCTGCCTGCCGCCATTGGTCGTACGTTTCGCCCGTCGTGAGAGCTATTCCCTGATTGGCTGGCAAGCGATGAAGCCGCTCCCCCGGCCACAGAGTCCATTGGTCGTCGCCTGTGGCGAGTAGACGTGGCCAATACTGTGTGTGGCAAGTGGCCAAGACGTGGAAGGTCGGCGTTTATGGTTAAAATTTAGATTTTGCAACTTTTTCAGAAATCTGGAAACTTGCAGCAATTTTCTCTTAAGAATTATGACTTACTTTCCAAAATTCGTTGGCTTTAAGAACTAGTTGTGCAACAATTTTCCTCACAATTTCCATTTTTTAAGAGACTTGGCCAGAGAAACCGGTTCTCGAGGGCTTCTGCGCATCTGGGCCAGAAAATGCCGTCGCTTCTCCGACAAAATCCATTAAAACTGGCTCTAAAGAAACCCGAAAAACGCGAGGGCTTAAAACAAGGCTAAGTAAAAGACGTTCTAACTTGAAAAACTTGTATTTTTCTTGGTTCAGATTAGGTATAAGTTATAGCCACTTGAGTCGGAATATATTTTAACGAGTTAAAGTCGAGGAAGTTGTTCTTAATGCGCAAAAAAACGCATATTATTAAATCCTGATAGCACAGCAAATAAATATGTTTTTCCCTCAATAAACTCAAAAAGTTCTGTGAATTTAAAAAGCTCTTTAACAAATTAGTGTATTACTTAACTCGGTGCTCATCGTCACTACGTGGACTGCCGTCCACAGTGATTATTACTTAATTAGCAAAAATTAAATATTAAGGATGCTTACACAAATCTCTTAACAAACAAAAAATATCTTTATATGGCTTAGTAGACAATGTTCGTCTAGGTTTTTGTTGAACATATTATTCCTGTAATAAATTGTCTTGAATTTAATTGATTTAAAATAATTGTTTTGAAACATATAATAAATACATTAAGTACATTAACATTAAGTTTATTTTAATTTGATTTAAGCCTAAATATTGCAGTATTATTAGGTATAAGACAGGGGTTCCCTTATAAGAGTACCCATGCCTTCGGTATTATGAGGCACTGATTACGAATCTATAATCCGTTTTGTTCCATCACGTCAGGTTTTATTTTTAACCTAAAAAAGTTAGCCTAATGTTAGGAAATGGGCTATAGTATCAATACATCAAGGAAGAACTTGCATCTGACCTTAGGAATATCTTTAAAAAGATCGGCTACATACATAATTTAGAGTGAAATTATTCTTTTCTTTAAGAACCCTTATCTATAATAATTTCCGTATTAACGTCTGCCTTAAAGCTGCATAATTATACAAGTAATCCAGATAAACCCCTTTATGTTCTCAAAGCTCTCTTCTTATTCAAAAAGCAAAAATTGAATATTTTTGAAACTTAAAACCCTTTAACAAGGTAATGTCTTACTAAAAATGATTTGACTGGCTTAAGTTTAAAATGTCTTTCTAATTTGTTGTTGAATATCTAAATTCCTCTACTGAATGGACTTGAATTTAACTGAATTAACTTATTATTTTGGATTATTTCATAATATATATTTTTATTCATTTTATTTTCATTTGATTTTAGCCTAAATATTTTAATATTATTAGGTATACGGCAGAGGTTTCCTTATAAGAGTCACCATGCCTCAAGTATTTCGATGCACTGAGCACCAGTTTTTCTTAATAACCGGATAAAGTCAGCCTGCAGTTCAAAATATACTTGTGTAATCAATATATTATGAAAGAAGTTCCATCCGAGTTTAGAAATATCTTTAAAAGAGTTCGGCTTCAAACATTCCCAGACACTCTTTCGCCAAGAACCCATATCTATAATAATTTCCGTATTAACGACTGCCTTAAAGCTGAATAATTATAATCCAGATAAACCCCTTTATGCTCTCAAAAGCTCTACCTGCCCCCTCAGTTACCCCTGCTGCTTGTTTAACTCGTTTTTAA
Source organism: Drosophila lacteicornis (assembly GCA_008044355.1). Lineage (NCBI taxonomy): Eukaryota > Metazoa > Arthropoda > Insecta > Diptera > Drosophilidae > Drosophila > Drosophila lacteicornis. The sequence continues at coordinate 18,775 of VNKF01010285.1, forward strand.
TTTGAGCTTCCAGCACGACACCCCCGAATATTACGCAGAGCATAGAGGCATAATTTTAAAGTCCTCATATGAAGTACGGAACCCACCCCATTCGACACCGATACCGATACCCAGCCCCCCGCAGCCAATATAAATTCTTGTAATTTAATTTTGCTATTGCGAAAAAAGAAGAAGAACGGGCACAGACACACACACACACACACACACATAATCCATTTGCAGAGATGTGATATTGAAGGGCAACACGGAGAGTGGAGATGTGATGCTATCGGAGACCGCATCACAGCCCATTGAAGCTGAGCTTCCTTGCCTTTCCCGATCCGAAAACCAAGTCAAGTCAACCCTCGGAATAGCTGGCAAATGCTCGGAATTCCAGAGCCGGGAGCCAGGCAATAACAGCGGGGCACAGCGTACGTAGCTCAGGAATATCGGTTTCTACGGACGGGGAATGACAAAATTTCGCCGCTGGCCTGTCACTGTATCTCCGCATCCGCATCTGTAGCTGTAGCTGTAGCTGTGGCTGTATCTGTATCTTGTATCTGTATCTGGTATCTTCCGCAGGAACAGGCGAATGAAGCCGCTCGTGGAGTGGGTTTTATATACATAAATAGATGGGTTTCGGCATAGGTTTTTTCGTATAAATGGTAGCATTTTATATACATATATATAGAGAGGAAAAACTCCTATGTACTGCGATACAATTAGTTGGAAAGCCCCCGTTACGATTCGATGAAAAGGGAGGGTTGGTTGCCCTGCCAGGACTTCAGCTGGAATCTGGCAGGGACTCCGGACTACGGGCTGCGAGCTGCGGGCTGCGGGGTCCTCATCCTGTTTGGTTTGGCTGGGTTCTGAGCGGTGCAGAAGGCACAGCGAACAAACTGAAAAATATGTACATAAAATGGAAATGAGAGGCTTTTGTCTGATGGGCGTTTCGGTATATAAATCGACACCGAAACAGAAACCGAAACCCAAACCGAAAACCGAAAACCTTTCTCGAATTTAAAACCCTGAAAAACGCTCAAGTGAAACGCCTACGTCGACGTCGGCGCTGGCAGAGCCAAATGAAGCTGTGCACTGTGAATTATTTTGTATAGTTTATGCCTTAAATAAGATGATGAAAAATTATAAAGAATTGATCAAGTGAAATTCCAGTTGTCTAGTTTAATAAACTTTGGTCTGTAATAACTTTAAAATAATAGAAATTAAAAAAAAAAAAAAAAGTTGTACACCCAAAAAAAAATCATCATAGAACCTATACGATTGTTACATGAATTCTATACTCTTGAGAATGAAACATTTCTTAATAAGATGCTTATCAATTTAATACTACGAAAGTATAAATTTTATACTCATCTGCATCAATATTTCATAATAATCACTAACGAGACAAACAGAAAAGCACTAAATTTCAGCTAACGCGATATGTTATCGAATTTTCGATGTAGGTTCGTATAAAAATAATACTCAAAAATACACAATTGAAACTATAGAGTATAAAAACTAAACTTTGGAGAATACATTTGATATTTTGAAGTATAAAATCTATACTTAACTCGTTATACTGCTTGAGTATACTTTTAAGACAACGCGTAGAAAGGTTAAACTCTTGATTTTTTTTTTTGGTGTAAGAATTAAAGAAAAATCCAGTTTAACATTTAAATGTTAATAATTAAAGCAGGGACCGTAATTGTTAAAAGCCATATTATAAATATTATATATTAAATAAAAACACTGATTATTGTGGAGTATTTTTTTTTAATCAGGCATTTAAATAATCATTTTATAGAATTTTTAAAAACAAATTAAAAAAATAAATCAAAATACAAATAAATAAAGCTAATATAAAAAAAAATTAAACGTTTTTTTTTTAACTATTAATAATAATTCATGTTCGTATGTTTTAAAAATACCGAAATTCAATAAAAAATGTTATGTTTACTATCGTTACTACTTTTTCAAGTGTATTTCCCTTTCAAGCGCATAAGTAAAAACTACCACATTTCTAGAATAACCACTTCGAATTTCTTATAGTGTAAAAACAAGATCTGCTGGGCAATGACATAATTTTGAGCAGTGTAACCCGCCAAGCAAAGATTTCAACGGCGCTTCTTCCAATTCTAATTAGTTTTTTTTTTTTGGGCGTCTAAAAATACGCTTTCAATAGGAGAGCGAGGGGGCGAGGGCGCACTGTAAGAGGGCGGGGGGAAGTGATACAGTACATATTTCCTCATCTGCTGCGTGATAATTCAATCAGGAATGTGTGAATCAGCAACAACAACAAACAGAGAGCTGCGTTGCAGCGCCGTTGCAGCGGAAATGCAGCGGAAAAGGGAGAGGGAGAGGAAGAAGCGAAACAGAGAGGGAGAGGGGGAGAGAGAGGCCGAATAAAAACGGTGTGTGCGTTTCCTCAATAGAAATGCCGCAGCAAAGCGGACGACTGGCGAGCGAAGCAGCGTGGGGAGCCGGAGACGGCGAGGAAGGGAAAGGAGAAAGGAAAAGGAAAACCGAACCATGTCCATGTCCATTCCATGTTGCATGCAACCCTGTTCGCTTTTTTTCCAGCGTGGATGTGGCAGGAACAGAAACTCGGCATGCTGTTGTTGCTGCTTTTGCCTTTGCCTTTGCCACGGCAACAAATTTGTGTGCATGTCGGTTTGTATGTGTTTGTGCGCTGGTACATAAAAATAGCGGTCGAGGCAGCCACGACGCCAGCAGAGGCAGCGACGCCAGCAGCAGAGACAGAGGCGCAGGCACAACCAAAAGCAGAGGCGGTGGTGGGGGAAACGCAAAGAGACGGTGGTGCGGTGGAGGGGGGCACTACGGGCACTGCGGGCACTATGTGCGCAGCTTGTGCGCCTCGAAAATACATATTTCAGCATGAAGCATGGGCATGGGACATTGAGTGGCGGCACTGGCGCCGCAGCAGAGGGGTTCACTTAACACAGGGGCTTGACGAACCAAGCACTTAGCATTAAGTCCCAAAAAGGGGCAAGCAATATTTCTTATCTTTTACTTCTTTCTTTTTCACCGAGTAATTCATGTGGTAAAAACTTCGCTGCTTGATTCTACATACATTTGGGCGAGACCTGCATGACTTTCTCCCTTACCTCCTACAGAAATGGCATGGCATGAGCAACTCTTAAGTAATGTATTTCTAAAACTATATATATGCATTTGGAGCAAGTACCTGATAAAGTCCCCCTTCTAAAGTTTGACATATTTTATTAAGAAACAATTTACAAGGATCTTAAGTAGAATTACTAAAACAGGTTTTTGTAAATCGAAATGGAAATACTTAATATTATTAATTAAATTCCTACCTCTATCAAAAAGTGTAGTAAAAATTGTACAACCTAGAAACCCCTTCGTTTACTCCGCCCCTGAGCTTGGGTATCTTGTATCTTGCAGTTGGCTGTGTGCATACACAGGCACATGGGATTTTGTATGTACAATGGCATGTACATGGTACATGTACAGCATTCGGTACGTATGTAGCTGCATGCGAGCATGTACCTTCGAATTGGATGTGTGTATATGTACTCAAGTGTGCGATAGTGTCGAGGACGTTAACGTTACCGTCCACTGCAACAACAACAACAACTCGCCTAGCGGCCAGAGTTCGGCAAACGGTCGCATTACCAATTTAAATTCCCATCCAATGTACGCACGTAACGTAACGAAAGCAGCGACGGCTGACAGAGTATTTAATGAGCGTTGCCAGCCCAACGAAAATATATATTCCCCTCGTTGTTGTTGTTGTTGTTTTCAGCGAGTGCAGGCCATGTATTAGTGTTGTTGTGTGTGTGTGCTATGTACACATGGCTGTGTGCTATCAAATTAGGTTCATTTGGCAGTACCGCTGCTGCTGCTGCCGCTCCAGTGGCCAAAAGCACCCTTCTCGCTGCTCCTTCGCAATCGCTTTTTGTTGTTCTTTCACGTCAAGTGGGCGGGCGAGTGTGTTAGTGTGTGTGTGAGTGAGTGAGTGTTTGCGAGCGTGCTTATCGCCTATGTAAACCGCACGGCTCACTGGCTGCGCGCTGCCTTCGTTACTGCCTTCGTCACTGCGGTTGCCGCTTTTTCTATATATTGTACATAATGCCAGGCATCGCCTCGCCGCGCCTGAGTGGCTCACATAGCCGACATCTCGTCTCACCCCTCGCAAAAAACACCCCTTCAAAATGCTGCGGCATGCTGATAATTCAATAAGCAGAGCCCAGAGCCGGAGCCAGGCCACAGCCACAGCCAGAGCCAGAGCAATACCCAGAGCTCAGGAAACCCAAGATCCAAATTTCGTGTGGCCCAGGTTGATGAGCCGCCGCACGCCGCCTGGCGCTCCTGCGTAAATACAGTCCAACTTCCTCAACTCGAATCCGACCGCTGTCAAAGGGAAAATAAAGCCATTACAAAAAAAAAGTTATAAGAAAAAAACAACTTTTGGAAAAAATTAGGCTATCACTTTTTTTTTTTACTTACAAAAACAGAAAAAATTGTAAGAAGGGTTGATGGAGTTACACAAATATTGTCTGAAAAGCTTAAACGTGTTCCTTTTTAAAATTACAAAAACACTTGTTTTTTTTTACAATTGATAAAAAAATATACATAAAAAAAAAATAATTGAATAAAACATTTTTCTTTGCAAAATAAAAAAAAAAATTAAAAAAAGAAGAGAAATGGAAGAAATAAGAAAGAAAACTTTTTTTTATATTTTTAGGGTTACAGAATATGAAAGACATTGTATTATTTTATATTTAAATTTTCTTCTATTATTCTATCTTATATGTATTTATTTTTTTGTTTTCTGTTAAGTTATACAAGAAAAACTCCCTAAAACTAGGAGAATTATGTTTTGGGCTTTATAAAGAACAAATCTAAGATCCCACAACCTTTTTTTGGTTAAGCTCCGTACTCAGACACACGAAAAGTGTTTCTAAGCAGTACGATAAAGCGAGAGGGTGAGTATTCACCTCTCGTTTTGGCTCAATGCTTAGGAACACTTTTCGCGTGTCTGAGTACAGAGCTTTAAAAATTAAATGCTCTAAGGTATAAACTCAAAAAAATAAAATTTGTTTTTTACTTTTATTTGCTGTACTTTTAATCAAATTCGATTGGAAAACGTTGAATTCTTAGTTCCCAACCTCATGATGTCCTACTTATAACCCCAAATTTAATTTCATATTTCATAAACCCCTTAATTCCATTTAAATTACAGAACATTCGACCTGGCCAAAGTTCCGGGTTATAGGAAGCTGTAATATAAGAACCACAAGTTCGAGTGCGAGTGGCAAGTACTTGCGGAGCTCCGTGTGGTTGTTGCGTTTGCCTTGTTCCTTGCGCTTGTGTGGACTCTCGACCAGGCACTCGACATCATTATGGCCAAAGGGAGTGGGACCGGGACTGGGAATGGCAATGTAAATGCACAGAAATGGGCAGGGGAAAAAACTCACTCACTCACTCAGTCAGTCAGCTTGCAAATAGCAATGTCATGCAGCTGTCTCAGCATCAGCTTCTGCTGCTGCTACTGTCCCCCAATCCCCACTCTCCCGATCCCGATCCCGCACCGAGAGCGCCACCCAGGCGACGACGGTGGCAACTTCATTTGCAATGCAAACAGCAAAAGCACGGAGAGAACGCCGAGTGGAGCTCGCCTCAGTTGTGTAATCAACTAATTACAACAGCCACCAAAGCTGGCGCCATTAGGCCAAAAGTACCAGCCTCTGCCTGTTCCTCCTCCGCCTCTGCCTCCGCCCATCGTCCCAACTCATTTGTCTTGCCAAAGTGACTTTTAAACATTTGCCAAGTTGGCCAACAACGGAACGCGAACGCACCAAATCGAAATCCCCGCCAGTTCTCGGGACAATGGAGTAGCCCTGCCAGTCAAATCAATCAATGGGCCTTCTTCACGTCTCTCCGCAGATTCCCAGATCCACTCAATGGTAAACCTCCTCCCCCGGAATAATTCTTATTGCTCTCACGCTTCCCTGAATTGAAGCACTGAGCGAAAGGGCTTTCTAATAAGCTTAATATAAGAAATAAGTTACAATATTCCTCTGGAATATTATTGGATTATAGACTTATTACCTTATCTCCAGGACTTTATATCTTTAAAAATCCTCTTGATTATAATCCTTAAAAAAACAGAGTTCTTTTCTTATTCAACTTATATTCCATGAATTAAAAATATAATCTGCTTTTAATATGCTTTTTAACACAGATATACGAAATTTGTCAACATGTGATCTCATATTAAAGCCTAAATTATTAGAAAATCAAAGATATCTTTTTTAAATTGGCAAAAAATAGACTTAAGAATTATAAGAGCACTACAAAAATGGTGATGGTTTAAGAGGTTATATTAATTATAATAAAAATAAAAGAATTAATGTTATACATTTACCAATAAGAATGCATTAACATATGATTATATAGCTCACACATTCAGGGTTAACTGAATTAATTTCTAAAACTAAGATATCCCTTTTTGAACCTTCCAGAAAAAGACTTGGGAATTATAGAGGCAATTGCTTAATTCAATGTAAATAAGAATAGGTCAAGGGTACATTTAATTATAATAAAAACAAAGAATATATTTTCTGCATCTGATTCTCTGATTCTCTCAGAACTTATTACCTGATCCTAAGAGTAACCCCTTTTCCCACAGTGCAGTTATTATTCCTGTTTCCGGTTCAGGATTTTCGTTGATTTCGCCTTGTCTTTGAGTCCGCCAAAGAACGGCGGCGTCTCCATGACGCAACGTCCCTTCTGCCCTCCACCGCCCGGTAAATTGATACTTTTTTTCGTTGTTGGGATTCGCATATTTTTTTTGTCAGGGCAAAAAGCAAACGAAACGAAAAAATAACCGAACTAAGGGAAGCGGGGACAACTTAAGATGCGAGAGAGACCCATCCATATTCATAATGGCGCACTAATTGGATCTTAATTCTGGCATTTTATTTGATTACAACGGACCGGAATTATGTCTCTGATGAATTGAATTAGCGACTGACGGCCAACAGATCGCGGAAAGTGTTGGCGACATTGACACTTGCTAAATAAATTTGCGGAATTAAGCATTTAAAAAAAGGGAGACAAACGAAGAAAGGGGACCCAAACCATCTGGTAATTGATATATTTGCTATTGGAACACCGTAAGCCAACAGGAAATGAATTAATATCAATCTGGGCCAAACAATTGTCTCATTTTTCTAATTTTCTTGATTCTGCAAGCACTCGGCGGACCTGGCTTTGATCAGATGCATATTACTCGCCGCCAGACCGCTGACCAACTGTTTCTGATTAATGAATTCAGATTGAATTACACGGCGAGCAACCTGTATTGAATAGTTTCTTTTTTTTTTTTTTCTATCCAGCTTTTCCGGCGCACACATGGAAACGAACACAGAGAGGGGGAAAAGTTGCCAAGTCCTACTGCTTTAATTGATTTGGAAACAAAAGTTTTTCGGGCTTGAAAAAAAGTTGTTCCTTGTTCCAACTTCCCTTTGCTACAACTGGCATTTGTTTACAGGCCCTTAAACAGCAATTGATGTGCTTAGCATTTGTTACAGAATGTCAATAAATTAGCGAAGGCGACTGGGACAAGTTCAAGTTCCTCGACAGATGAAATTTAATTAGCAATCACACGGCTGTCCGGCGATTGTGCGCCGGCCTACAAGTAACTGATGGATGGATGATCGATGGAAGCCACTTAACCAAATGATTGAGTTCGAGTCGAGCATGTTAGTGAAGCAATAAATAAATATTTGTTCTATTTGAAAGTTTTAGCAAGAATATAGGATAATGTATCAGAGAGACAACAATTCCAAAAAGAACAAAAAACATGGATGGTCAGTGAATTTATGGATAGGAGCCTAAAAAAAAAACAATAAAAACCATAGTCAGACAATATATTCCAGCAAATGAAGCAAGCTCTTTGCAACGGCATGTGTAACTTTTGTCTTTGTAGTCCTTAGCAAGCAGTATTTGTTGAAAACATTGTGTAGATTTTGTTTTTGTATCCCTGATCGCACGTCTTTTCATCAATATATGTCCAACCGCGATCTTAAGCAGAGTTGCTCATACCAAGTTTTTAAGTAAACTCTACATATCTAAGAATTTTCTAAACATCTCTGGAATATGAAGCTTAAAATCCCAAGATTGTATGTCCAAAAAGTAAATAAGAAAATACGATAATAATTCAAAAGTCTTTTTACTCAATATGAATAAAGATATAACACATTAAACATACTCGTATAACACATTGTCTCCAAAAGTTTGTCAAAGCCTACAATGTGCAAATCTCAAGGGACTTAATTTGCACAATGTCCAGAATATTATTCAATCCATTAACATTTACTTCCTAATCCAAATTCATTCAATTTTATTGAAAAACAATAAAACGAATCCAAATTCCTAATACAACACCCAACCAAAAATAATCAGCTTAGTTTGACGCCCGTTAAATCAGTGATCCCAAGTTCAATAATTCCATTAAGCGCATAATCAATATTCTGCCAGCACTTATATCCGCCGCCCCTTGTGCTATTAATCTAGCCAAGTGTGAATTTAATTATGCCCTTGGGCCCAGGAAAAGGAAAGCATACAGGAACCGCAAAACGGTGTACGGCGCAAGGTTGTCCCAATGAATTGCGCAAAATGTACCGAAAAGCCCATGGCAAATTGCCAATGAGACACTTTAGATGAAGCAGCCGCCGACTGAACTGGGATTAATTCATTTAAAGACAGTCGTAAAAGATTTTAGTTAACTTCGAGATGAAGGGAGTAGAATTCTGTAGTGTGAGCGCCTCAGAATGTGTCTGAAAGATTTATGGGCTGTGTTTGAGTCAAAGACTTTAATTGATCGGCAAGTGATCGGATTTATGGGTTTGTTTTTAATAAGAGTTAGGAATGGATTGATCAGAAAGCTCTGGAAATATTTAATTAAAGCGAACTCTTTGAAAAGCCGTGAATGTCTTGGGATTGGTTAGATTTAACCCTTCCTTAAAGTTTTCGTCTCAGTTGATGGAGTTTTGGGTCCTTTACCATGCTTCGTTAACTTTAAGAAAGTAATTCAAAAACTTTTACGCATTTAATTAACAGCAAAAATACAGCAACCTTAACCCTTTTAATCAGTATTGGATATACAATACATTAACATAATAAAATTGTATTTGTATGAGTAAAAAATAGAACAAAAAAGCTAGATATGAGAAAAAATAAATAAAATTTTATGTAATATAGCTAAGACTACAAAAATACCAATTAAACTCTTAAAAGGGTTGGATTTAGCCTAGAAATTACAATATGACTGCACTGGTGCGCTGTTTTCATTCTGTACATTCTGTAGGTGTGCCGGCAGAGGCAGGGCAGGGCTTTAAGCACTAATGCTTTTAATAAACCTCATAAATTCCACAATATCTTTAACAAACTGTAAAAAATATACATAATCCCTTAAAATGTTTAGCCTGAATGATTTTTTTATAAAAAAATAGTATGATTTATTACAAAGTTGCTTTAATATTTAACTCTTTATTCGTTATTATAGAAGAGTCTAACTGTGTTCTGATTATTTTAAGCTAAAAATATCTTAGTATTGTAGTGAACGTTTCCAGGAAATGTACAATTCGTTTATAACCAATTAATATGTTATTTATTCCAAATCCTGTAAAATCACGAATAACCGAAGCAAACATTACATAAATAAAACTCCTCTTCGCCAGCTACATAATAAATGTGAAAATTATGTGCTAAACCAGTTGTTGTCCTTCCGAGAACACCGAGAAATGTCCCGTCCACGCTCTGTGTTACACGTTCCAACCACTTTGGGATAACATTATAACTTGCGAAGCATTTGAAATGAAATATTCATTATTATTGTTTGTGCCGTGTAGCACAGAAGCAGAAGCATATGGGAAGGATCCCATGAATGAGAAGGAGGACTGCCTCTACCTGAGGGAAATGCGACTTCGTCCGGCGAGTACTTACCCAAATGATTGATATTTTCAGCCAATCTCAACCCTCTCCGAAAGCATGCTTTCTTGCTTTCATCCCTTTCTTCGTTCTGTCTGCTTATCTTATCGCACATTCATTATGGCTATTACATAGACAGCGATTCATTTGGGACACATTCGTGAAAATTGGCAATTTTTGGTACTTTGGAAATTGGAAACTTTGCGGAAAAATCCGGAAAAGTAAGCAGATAAAGGTAAGAGAGCTAAGAGGGAAGCAAACAAAGGCCACAGATTTGCCAATCGGTTTTTATTGAATGCCTCAAAAGGCGGGCAAAGGAAAATGCAGCCAGCGAGCAAAGCAATCCCGGTCCGTGTCAGCGAGCAACCCAATATAATCTCTCTTATTTTTTCCTTTGTCTCTTCAGGTCCGAAAAATGTCCAAAAAGGTTCGAATGGTCGCTCGCCCGGTCGTCGACGGGCATTTTTCATTTTAAAGACATTTTGACATTTATTTTTTTTCGGAGGGGAATTGGCAGATTAGAGACGCTCGAAATCAGTCGCAGCGGTCGGTCGCCCGGGGAAGGTCGACCTTTGACCTTGGCCAGTTGATTAGCATTGGGATTGTGGGCCCTTTCCATTCATCGAGCTAAAAGTCATTGGGAATTATAGTCAGAAACAATTAAAAACACTTAAAATTTGGTTTTCCACATAAATTAAGTTTATATTTTTTTCCGCTCGCGTAGAAAAGAGATTATACAAAATATTTACAATTAGTGCTTAGCCTTAAATAAATATTTATATTTATATATGTATGTAATTCGTATATCTTGCATATATATCGATTCTGAATCGCTGTCTTATGTCCTCCTTTAGCTTTTAGGTTTACTTTTTAATACAATTCAACATCACTTGATAGATCTACAAATATTTATGCTTATACAAAGTTTATATATATTTACAGAGCGCATTTAACACTCGGATGGATGTATAACACTTGCCGGGACGAGGGAGAAACCACCACCAAGGGTTCTAAGGGGTGGATTCCGCCCTGGCCACCGTAATTAGGGCGAGGAATTGGTTCTGGTCGCGAGCTCTGGCTCTGGACGACGGAACAAAAAGGGTAACGTTAATGAATAACTAAAACAAGGTCTTTAAAAATTAATTAGAGCTACGTGGGGTTGTCTGTCCTGCATCTCCGCCTACTCCAACTCCTCCCTCACTTGCTCTTGAGGGGAGCCGGGGGAGCTCCATTGCTGGTGGCCGCCGCCGCCGTCTGATGCCGGGCACCAGCTCCTCCTCCTCCACTGTTACTACCGCTGTGGGCTCCCTTGGCTTGTGGGGCCGTTGCACCCGCCGTTAGCTTTCCCGCGGGCAAGGGTGAGGTCTTGGGACTGGCTGCTGGCGCTGGCGCTGGCACTCCGGGACTGGGCAGCGTCACCGTGGGCAGCATGGGCATCACTTGCTTGGGCTCTCCTTCCGAGGGACCTCCTGCTCCAGAGGCACCTGCTGCCGTCTTGAGCTTCTGCAGGTAATCGTTGAACACCTCGTTGCCGGCCCGCTGCATCCGCGAGAGCTGCTCCATCAGATACGCCTGCTGGTAGTTGTACATGGCCGGGGACATGTGTCCCATCTGGGCAAAGTTGTACAGCATGTTGGACTGATTGGCGGCGGCCGCCGCCTGGGCCGCCTGCGCCACCTGGGCCCGCATCAGGTTCTCCTTGAGGAAGGTGCTCAGATCCAGTTGCCCGGAGGCAGCAGCCGCGGCACTGGCGCTGGAAGCGATGCCAAGAGGGGTATTCAAACCAGGCAGACCAGACAGACCAGGCAGACTGGGCAGGCTGGGGTGGCTCATCATTTTGCCCACAGCTGGGAGCGAGGGTGTCACCGGCGGTGGCGGCGTGGGATTCTTTGAGGCCTTCTTGCCCTGCTGCTGCTGGTGGTGCTGCTGCTGTTGGTTCTTCTGCGGCGGACTGTGCTTCTGCTGCTGCTTCTGTTGTCCGGCCTGCGAGGCCGTGGCTCCTGCATTGGGTGACTTCTTGCTGGGCGCCACCTTCTTCCCAGGAGCAGCCGGATTTTGTGGGGAGCTAAAGGGAAAGCCAGGAGCCAGGGTGGGCAGCTTGGGCGCCAGTTCGGGCAAGGCATTCTGACGCGGAAGGATGGGGCGGAACTTCTTGGCCGCCGAGGGATCGCCATTCTGGCTGGCCGTAGCCGAGTTGGCTCCGCCCGCAGCTCCTCCCTTCGGCGACTTGTTCTCACTGGCCGTGGGCGAGTGGCTGCCCATTTGGGCGGCATTCCGCTTCTCCGGACTCGGCGTCTTCTTGTCCGCCTGCGTGGGCGTCAGCACAGGCTTCAGGGGCGTGGCCTTGGCGGCGGACGGCGGTGAGGTCTTGGGCGGCGTGATCACACGCGGGGCACTGGGCTGGGAAGGAGTCGCTGTCGCCGACGTAGTGGTCGTCGTTGCCACTTGTGGCAGCTGCTGTGGCGGCGTCATGCGCGACATGAGATGCTGGGGCGAGGGTATGGCCTTGGAGGGCGGCGGTGGCGGCAGCTTCATGGCCATTGGTGCTGCCACTGGCCCTGGCGACTGACGCTTCTGCTGCGCCTCCTTGGCGGCCTGCTCCGCAGGCAGCTGATCGGGCAGCTTGACAATCTCTATGTAGTTGTTCACCGGACTCTTGTGCTTGGGATGCTGGCCATTGTTGGGCGACGAGGGATCGCCATTGTCCCGGGAGATGGTGATGGACAGCGACGAGGGAATGTTGATGTTGCACGAATTGAGCAGCGACTTGACCTTCACCTGCTGCTTCTCGGGCGCATCTTCACTGGGACTGGCGCTGCGTGGATACAGGCTGCCATTGTTAGCCGCTGATCCTGCCTGCTGCGAGGCTGCTCCACCTCCCTGGGCCGGATTGGTGTTCTGATCCGATTTCGTGGGCGGTGAGGGAAACAGACCGCCGCCACTGCCGCCGCCCAGCATGTTCTGCAGGTAGCCAGCGGCCGAGGCTCCTCCGCTGCCAGCTCCCGAAGTGGGCTTCGGGGTGTACTTGTAGGTGGGCATCGTGGGTATGTTGTAGCTGGGCACATACTGCGGCGAGCTGGGCGAGTAAATCGGGGAGTTGGGGGTGTACATGGGCGTGCGGCAGCCGGGCGGAGCCTCCTTGCCCTTGGACTTGCTGGCATTGAACAGAGCCAGATTCAGATAGTTGTTGGAACTGTTGTTGCTACCGCCTCCCTTGTTGGCGTTTGGAGCGGACATCTGCTTGGCAAGGTTCCGGTTGCCCTGCGAGGGTGCTGGGCTGGCTCCTCCTCCAACTCCTCCGTTTATGGGCGCTGGCGGTGGTCCCATCTTGGTGCCATCGCTCTTGGGTCCATATACATGCGACTTAGCACTGCCTCCAATCGATTTGATTTCGGTTCCTGCGTCCTTGAGCAGCCTATTCACATCGTTGGGTATATTGGCAAACGGATTCGGGCGCGAGGCCTTGGGCAGTATGGGCTGATAGCGCTTGGCAATGGGCGTCCGGTTGCCCGGAGCTGACATCTGCATGCCCGCGTGATGGTGCATCGGCGAGGGTGGTGGCGTCGCAAACTGCGCTGCCGGCTGGACCTTCCGGGGAGCCAGCATCGGTGGCTTCGAGGGTGGCGGCATCAGCGGCTTCTCCACCTTGGCGGCGCCCGAGGTCGGCGAATTGCCATTGGTGGCTGGCAGGCGGATCTTGAAGTCCTCGCGTGGCAGGGGCGGCGATAGCTTGGGCTTCTTGGACACTGCCTTCACCGGCTCCTTGCTCTTGCGCTTGGAGGAAGCTATGGACTTGGGCGGCATGCAGCTGGGCGGCTTCATTAGCATGCTGTCCTCCAGGTTACCCTTGGATTTCGGCGACGATTGCTGCTGCTGCTGGTGCTGGTGCTGGGCTCCTGACGAGGGCGGGGTAATGGCTCGACTGTTGGTCATCCTCTCGGGCGACTCCACCTTCACCTTGATGGGCGTCAGGGCAAAGGACTTGAGGAACTCCGACTTGGGATCCTCCAAGAAGGCGCCGCTGGTCACTCGAGGACTCAGCGTGCTCACGCCACTCGGACTGAGGATGCGCTCGGTGCGTATGGTCAGGGGTGGCACTGTCAGCGGGCTGGGACTCTTGCGCTTGCGGTCGCTGCTGGAGGAGGAGGAACTGGAGGAGCTGGGTGAGGACTTGGGACTGTTGCCTTCCTTGTCCTTCTTCTTGGACCTCGACTCCTTCTCCGGCTTCAGTGGCTTGACAATCTCCCGGCGCTCGGGATCCGACATATCAATAATGGTCACGCTGTTCTGCTTGGACAGATCGATCTTCAGCTTGATGTTGGGCTCCGAGGGCGACGAGGGCACCGTCGGCGTGGGTGGCGAGTTCTTGGCCGAGTGCTTGGAGCTGGGAGCCTGCGGCGAGTGGCTCTTCTCGCGCTTCTCCAGCATGCTCCGGTTGAGCACGAGCTTCAGGGGTTCCGTTTTGGGCGTGGGAGGAGACGGTGTTGGAGCCACCACCACTTCCTTAATCACTTCCTGCTGCTCTTGCTTAATGGGAGCCTGAACAGGCGGCGTTGCTTCCACTGGCAGGGGAACTAATTCCTCCAAGGGGTTCTCTTCCACCTTCTCCACCAGCCTCTCCAGCTTCAGGGGCAGAACCCGACGAGGCGCTGGCTTCACCAAAGGCTGTGGCGACTCGTAAACCCGATAGTAGAACCGCATGGGAGCATCCCGCTTCCACGTGTAGATGTAGGCAATGTCCATCAGCGTGTAGTAATCCAGGAGAACAATGGTCTTGACCTTGTACATAATATCGATGCTGAAGCGCTGGGCATCAATCTCGAACTTGTCGTAGACAAACTTCTTGAGGTGACTCACCCGGCACATGGCCGGACACTGGAGGTAACGCGGACGCAGAGTGTCCACCACTTCTGACTCGGACTCGGCTTTGAGTTCACTGTGGGGGAGAGCAAAGGGAGAAAAATGGGGGAAAACATGGATTAGTTAGGGAATTTAACGATTTTTCATTACAGAAAACAGATTTAAGTTCAATTTAAGCTCTTAAAAGTCTTAAAATAAAGTCGAAACTTACCCCAATTCCGCGTACTCCAAGGACAGCGACATATCATCCGAGGGACTAAAGATTAGATGCTCCGTATCATCACCTCTCTGCTCGGGAGTGGCCAAAGCTGCATCCTCGGGCCGATCCTTGTAGAAGGCTCTTTTGCGCATCAGCTCCCGCTCGTACAAGCCCGGCACGAGCTTATACACAATCGCCTGGAGCGTGGTGTCCGATCTGCAAGATAAGGAACAAGAAGATGGATTAGAAAAATAACATTTTTAGGGGTTGGGAAGCATGCCCAGCGAAATGGAAAGGAGACAAAAAAGTCACCGGTGGCAGAGCGGATGAGGACACACAGAAGCCAGAGTCGTCGTCGTCGTCGGGACAGGACTTCCTTGGCGCGGAAATGAGCGGCAGAGAGACACAAGGGGCGAGGGGCGAAGGGCGCCCTTACAAATTAGGCAGCAGATGCAATTTTCTATTGCTTCAATGGCACGCAACAAATATATATATATAAAAGGAGGAAAAAAAAATAAAAGAAAATCCAGGGGAAGGGAAGGGAGCAACGAGCAACAACTGCTCCTTGGCATGCGCTGGTGACGATGATGATAGTGGTGGATGTGGATAGTAGTGCCTGCTGCCTTTGGTGGTGGTGGTGGTAGTTTCCCCCCGACACTCTCCGAGCAAACTCTGCGCCTTAAGACGTCTTTAAAAACATCTCCGGGGCCGCAGGCAGCCGCCAGGCGCTCACTTCAATCATTTTCAAACCAAAATAACGAAACGAAACGCGAAGCCCGACAACCGAAAAAAGGTCTTTCTTGAATAGAAGCGATGACTGAGAAGAAAAAAAAAAGAGTCAGGGAGGTACATATTCGTGTATATAAGACTTAAGAAAAGGGCAAAGCATCCGGAGAGTTGGGATCTGGGAACGGCGGCCTCCCATTTACATAGCCGAGAGAGGAGAGCCTCGCCGAGGGCCATAAATTTATCGATCATTTGCCGCCAGCGAGCGGACAAAATGTGCTATCTCTAATAGATCTATTTAAGGGGATACGATCTCTCAAATACAGATACCATACCATCTCATACTCATATTAATTAAACCATGAAAGGCGAGAGATATAAACGAAGGGCTAAACGGCGAGGCTTGAGGATGATTAAAGGTAGTTAACAGATGTAAGAAAAAGTAAACTAGATAAGTTTTGGACCTTTAATTTTGTTTTTAATATATATTATTTTGTTTAAACCTGGGGTGGTTAGGTAATGCCTATGTGTAAGGAAGAAATAGACTTAAAAAATAGCTTTTTAGCTCTTAAAAAGGTTGAAACATAAACTCTTTGCATACTGTGCGTGTGCTGGCAGAGGCTGGGCAGAGAAATTTGCTGACTTTGTGGGTCAGGGCTATTCTAAAACTATTTTAAATAATTTTAAAACAATTACTTAATATATTCTGTTTAAGCTAGGTAAAGATTGTTGACTTTTCAACTATAACCATTATTATTAAGTTCAAAATGCATTAAATTGATCAAAACAAGTTGATTTAAACTCAAAGTAATTGTTTTTCAAGTTTTTCTTCCAACCTCCCTCTTTATGTATTTTTTGAGTACCTTCAACTTGTATCTCTGCAACTTAATTTAGAGCTACAACTTTTCAGCTCATCTTATCCGCCAATCAATGACAAAAAACCCGTTTTTCTTTCTTAACAAACTTAATTTATATCTTTTTAGTCAACCTAACTTTTTATTCGCTGTCCTCGACTGGCTTTCCTCCTCTCCTCGTTGTCAGTGGCAAAGGATTGAAGTAAAGGGAGTCTTAAAAGGAGTCTTAAAAAAAAAAAGGGAATCCCAACAGAAGCTGTCACTGCTTTCTCGCTCCCTCTTTTGCTGGCTCAGCTCTTTCAAGTCAGCAGTTGTTGGCTTGGTTTCATATTGTATTTATTGTAGTTGCTTCTGGCCTGTTCATTATTATTAAGGTTGTTGTTGTTGTCAGCTGTTTGCCTCGTCTCGACATCGTTTTAGCCGTCGGCAAATTCAAGGCAGCGAAGCCGGCACAAGCGAGCACAAGACCCGCCCGTTAATTATCTCAGCCGCACTTGGATTTGCTTTCAGCTTTTCTTGGAAATGCGTGTGCCTGCCCCTTGTTTTATTTTACTTAATTTATTTGCTCTTTCTTTTCTTTTTCTTTTTTGAGTTTTTTGTTTTTGCAGTTTAAAATCAGTTGATTTTTGGGCAATAACAACATGGCCGGCCCCTGACACACAAACAAAAGATCAAGCTAAAGTAAAAACTTTTAGCTTTAGCCTTAGTTTATTTTATTTATTTATCTTTTTTCGCTTTTTTTGCAGTATTTATTGTGTGTGTGTGTGTGTGTGTTTGTTTACCTTTGTAAAGACAAGCCAAAAGCGCCGAGTTTTCTTTTGTGTTCTTTCTCCTTCCCCCTTTCCTGTTCCTCTGCTCTTCTCCTCTTCTTTTTGTGGGTTAAACAATAAACTTTTGCAATAAATTTAATTGGAGACTCGAGACTACTACCACTACTACGGCCACTAACAACAACAACAATACTACTAAAAATTCATGGAAAACACGACTAGCGGCGCACAAAAGGCACTTGTTTGTAGTATTTGCCCCCCCCGCAAAATCCCCGCTATATCTCGCAGATCTCCGCTGGCTCCTATATCTTACACAAAGAATAAATATGGAGTTCGGAAGAGGAAAAGATTTTAATCTCTGAGGAAAAACTTGTAGTTTAAAGGCAAGAACTAGATTAATTTATGTTTAATCAATAGAGATTTTCACTAAAAGGAAGCCAAATCTTTAACAATCTCTAGAGAAATTTGAAATTAGGCATTAAAAAACATTTGAAATTGATTTAATAATGTTTTTCGTGAAAAATAGGTAGCAAAATATTTCGTTTATAATTTTTAAAGGCTTTTATATTACTTTTCAGCTTAAATCTTAAAAAGACAAGAAGGAAATTTAAAAATAAAGCATTTTTAATTGATTTTATAATGTTTTAATCGAAAACTAGGCAGCAAAATATTTGTTTTATAATTTTTAAAGGTTTTTATATTACCTATCAGCTTAAATCTTTTACAGACAAGATTAAACTTTAAATATAAATAAGACAATTTTATTTAATGAACTCAAGTATTAATTTTCTTGTAAAAATATACAAACTCTGTTATAATCTATTTTATATCTTTTCAAACTATGGCAGTTTCCCTGTAAAATCTATTTGTTTCATTACCCAAACACTTTAACTCTATTTCCCACATATTACACATAAATATAGCCCCATTTGCATATTATTCTCCCCTCTCAAATTAATGATTTTTCTGTCTGTAATTCCCAAACCCTGTCGAATTAAGGGGCCGCTGCCAGCCACTGCCACTTCACACCATTTGGCCAGCCAGCAGGCGAACAAGCGAGCAGCGAGCAGCAAGCAGACCGAACCGAACCGAAGCCGAAAAGGTTCATTCATTCACATTCACCTGCTCTTCATTTGCTCAGCCCACGACGATATCGCCGCTCTTTGAATTTGTATTCATTATCTCTTTGTGTGTGCCAGAGATTACAACGTGCCACGTGATGGAGATAGAGATGGAGATGGAGATGGTAATGGTGATGGTGGGATCAGGGGCAGGAGCAACGAGCAAAGAGCCAACGGGTGGCTCTTTTTCTATACGGATGCCGGGCCAGTCGTCCCCATTAAAGTTGTGTGCGCGGCGAGGGCCCAAGGCTTAAATAGATATATATATTCGCTGGTTCAGCTCTCGGAGCAGAACAGGAGACGTGTTTTTCATTACGCCCAGCGAAATGGAAAGGAATGAAACGAATTGAAACGTGCCACAGCGACGACGAGGACGTTAGATATTCCCCCAAAGAAACTGATGCCGCCTGCCGCTGCTGCTGCCCCGTCAAATAAAGTTAACCA
Source organism: Drosophila lacteicornis (assembly GCA_008044355.1). Taxonomy (NCBI): domain Eukaryota; kingdom Metazoa; phylum Arthropoda; class Insecta; order Diptera; family Drosophilidae; genus Drosophila; species Drosophila lacteicornis. Next base: position 37,712 of record VNKF01010285.1, read on the forward strand.
CTGGCAAAACTTTTACTCCCAGGTCCTAAGAAGGTGCAAGCAGCGGACTGGCATCCACTTTGCTCGTAAGGCCAAAGGTTTTTTGATCAACTTTGGCTGTGACTCCCCTCCAAAACTCAAACTCAAACCACAATTACTGAAGAACCAACGGGGCGTTGTGGCAGCAGCTCCTCAACCACCAAAAAATGCCCCAAAACTTGTGTGTGTGTGTGTGTGTGTGTGTGTGGTCCAAAGAGCAAAAGAAACATTTAAGAAGCAAACTACTTGGGTTCAGGAGTTCGTTCTTGCAATAGCTTCCACCTTTCCCCCTGGGGAAAATCAATCTCGCAGAGCGAAACTAAAACAAAATTGCTGTAAGAAGTGAGTCTCCAAATTTCAGTGACGTTTTTGTGAGGGCGGGATAATTGGGGGGGAAATAAATTGCAAAAGCAGCTAATCTTGTACTGATTTTCTCATTATATTAGCCAGGCTCTGACATCATCTAATAAAAAAGCTTTAAACGCATACCTTTTGCCAGAGAAATGTAAAAATAATTGGCCAGATTAATTTGAAAAGTAATCCGATTTTCGGTCGCTTTTTCTCTCTTTGCGACTGGGATTAGAGAAGCAATTAAAAATGTCCATCAAGTTAGCAGGGCAACTTTGGAAAATCAAACTTTTGATTATACCATAATTTGCCGCTAATTATTCGCAAATTATTTACGGGAAAAAAAAATTTGCCGCGGAATTTTTTAGTTAATTTTTTAGATGCCCTGCTAAGTTGATATCAAGTTAGCAGGGCAACTCCAGAAATCTTTAATATTTCCAAAATCTTTCTTGCTCAGAATTTGCCGCTAATTATTCGCAAATTATTTACGGAACAAAAAAATTTGTTGCTCCAGTTTTTATATTTATTTTTTAAAAACATAAAGTTGCCCTGCTAAGTTGATATCAAGTTA
>VNKF01010290.1:0-18825 GCA_008044355.1 Drosophila lacteicornis
TGTCTGTCTGTCTGTCTGTCTGTCTGTCTGTCTGTCTGTCTGTCTGTCTGTCTGTCTGTCTGTCTGTCTGTCTGTCTGTCTGTCTGTCTGTCTGTCTGTCTGTCTGTCTGTCTGTCTGTCTGTCTGTCTGTCTGTCTGTCTGTCTGTCTGTCTGTCTGTCTGTCTGTCTGTCTGTCTGTCTGTCTGTCTGAGCAGTTCTCTTTTGTCAGAGAAGATGCAAATCCGTGCGCCTTGCATTTTCCTGCGAAGGCATTCACGAGTACAGATTTCTATGGCGTGTATCTCTGCTTGGAAAATGGTCGGCGACTTTCCCATGGCTATGGACTTGTTGAACATTGGTAAAAAAAAAAAAAATCAGTCCCGGTGTCACCCGGTGTCCAGTTTCGACCCGTCAGTGTACCACGTTTGTTATCCACTAGACAGAGATATTGATTTTGTATTCCAATCGTGTCTGGCGTGCAAGACTACAGAGAAGTTTCTGTGGCAAACAAGTTTAGTTTTTCTGTTCGTCAGTTAGGCGCAGAATGGGCTCGTTTATTAGGGGTTCGAGAACCCGTAAATGCGCGGTAAGATCACCACTTTTTATGTCGTTGATGTTTTGAAGGCGAAGTGCCTACAGGCTGGCCTCCTTTTTCAGGGTTATCGGTAGGGGGGGGTATGCCAGTTATGACTTCAAGTGCTGCAGTTGGGCATGTCCGGATGGCTCCAGTGATGCCTATGCAGACCAGTCTTTGTACTTTGGTAAGTGCTGCAGCAGCTGTCTTCTGGGTAGATTTCGTCCACCAAGCAAGAGATGCATAGTTTAGAATCGGTTTTACCACAGTGTTAAAAGACCAGTAGATCATTTTGTGACTTAGGCCCCATGTTCTACCGAAAAGCATATTACATGCGAAATATGCTCGGGAGGCTTTATTTATTTCGAGGTGTGAATTCCAGTTGAGCTTGGAGTCAAGTATAACTCCTAGGTAGTTGGCTTCAACCGAAAAATCAATGGTGGATCCATTTAGGGATGGTCTACTTAGAGAAGGAGACCTTTTCCTGGTAAATGGAACTAGAACAGTTTTAGATGGGTTTATGGACAATCCTTTGTCCTGACACCATCTGCTGGCTATATTTAAGGCTTGCTGCATTCGATCCGACTATATAGATGACTAGATCATCAACGTAGCCTTGAGTGGGGAATCCTAAGTTGTTGAGCTCATAAAGTAGCTCGTCGATGACCAGAGTCCACAAGAGAGGAGAGAGTACTCCCCCTTGAGGGCACCCCCTTGTGGCTGTGATTGAGGTCATGGTTCCTCCTAGGTCTACCGTTATGATTCTGGATCTGAGCATTTCCAGAATCCACCTAATAATGTGTGTGGAGACATTTTTACGTACAAGAGAGGCACGGATAGCCTCATATGACCTGTTGTCAAAAGCTCCTGAGATGTCTAAAAAGGGCAGTCTCGGTTGACTTACCAGCTTGGTACGCGTGTTGGTACTTATGTAGGGGAAGGACTTAGGCAGTTGGGAATCTTTCTTCCCTTCCTTTGGAATAAATACAACTTTTACTTTAGCCCATATGCTTGGTATGTGTCCAAGCACGAGACTAGCTCGGAATAATCGGACCAGGGGGAGTGCGAGTTGGTGCAGTCCCCGCTGCAATAGGCTACAACTTTGTATAGCCCATTGCACGCTATTTTGATAAAACAATCTATAGGGCATGTTTCCAAAACGTTCTGATTGATAGGGGGGTTCCCTTCCCTCAGCCCTGTTGGAGTCTGCCACCATAGCCACGCGCAGGTGTGGGCACTCTCCAATCCCAGAGAGATAGGTTGGTGCCTCACTTTCTGTGTTGGGTTGCTCCACAGCCACGCACTACTCGTTTCCTCTGGGTTGGTTGTGTGTGTTCCATCTGGCTTTTTCAACGTACAGATGCCGTTTGAGTGGTCCTTGGAGAGGGCTTTTTGTAGCCTGGCAGCTTCCGGGAGAGTTGAAATCTGCCCGCAGTGTTGGCGCCACGTAGCCCGTTTTGACCTTCTCAGCTCTTTGTTGTAGAGCGTTAAAGCAGATTTGGAGGAGTCCCATGTGGCCTTCCCATTCTTCGCTTTGTTGAAGAGCCTCTGATCTTACGAACTTTTTGTTCGCAGCTAGCGTGATATGTCGATTCAATGTTTGTGTGAAGCACAACGGACAACATATTTAGACTACAGAGAGTTAGGTCAAGGACTTCCTCTCTGATCGCGTTAATGAATGTAGGCTCGCTGCCCTGATTTAGTAAGCCTACGTTATTACTAATAATGTACTCAAGAAGGTACTCACCTCTTTTGTTGATGTCACTGCTCCCCCAGACCGTGTGATGCGCATTGGCATCGCAGGCGATAATCCACCGGAGCCGGTTTCTCTGGCAGTGCTCTACCAGGGCACAGGTGGCCGCCGGAGGAGGCGGAGGTCAGGTCTGCCTCCTGTTCGCCGTGGGCGGGCAAAACCAAACTGCCATCAGGTCTTCAGTGATGAACTGTGATAGGGGAACAAATGTTAGATTAGCAACGCCGCTCTAGGGCGAGGTTGGTCTTTTGCATATAGCAGCTTACCGGATGGGGTGCTTAGCCCCAAGACACGTCCGGCATTTACCCATGGTTCCTGGATAAATGCTATGTACATTGTAGCAAACCTCTCACAAAGGACCTCAGATGCGGCCTTTGCATGGTGGAGGTTTGCTTGGAGACATCTGAGGTGTCTCCGGATGTTGGGGAGAGTGCACTATGGGGAATTTGACCACTTTTGGTGACCAAAACCCATTTTCTGAAAGTCGGAAAATTATTACAAGTTTCAGTGCAATGCATTCACAATACACCAATCATCAGTGTTGCAAAACAGAAATTTTTATAGAGGGCGCCACAACAAAAAAATCAGCTGATAAAACAGCTGGTTGCATTTGCAAAGCACGCGCCTCTGCCATTTTAAGTTTTGTTTGCTAAGTTCAAGAGATCAGAAGTAAAAAACTAAACAATATAACAAAAAATTTTGAAATGAATTATAATCTGTGTGGTTTTGTATTACGTGTTTGTGAACGTCATTTAAAGAAAAAAATCGTGTTGTCACCTTAATAGATCAAAAATGTTAGAAGCCTTGCAAATGCATATTTTGGAATAAAGTCTCATGTTCCATAAGAGATTTAAAGTGAGTCCAGAAGAGTCCATCCACCAGATGTATTGTAAGTTGTAGAGTATTAAATTCTTGTTCAAATGAATGTTATTAAAAATATCACTTTTTACGATTTTGCGAAAGTTTTTCATTTTTAGGACATTACCTTTTGTATGGCAGACGGAAAGCAGTTTTTGGTTAGATTGTTTCTGTAAAAATTATAAGAAATCGTCATCCGATCTCGACAAAATTTTCTATATTCTGTTAGAGCAGTATGTATTTTAAGTATCCAAAGTTTTATGCAGATATCTTAAATTTTACCCGATCTCTCCTATGACAGCTATAGGATATAGTTGTGTGATCCGGATAGTTTTCATTCAGAATTTCCCTATATATATATATAATTACGATTGGTAAAGTTTCATGTTGATATTCAATAAACTGAGCGAGTTATTAATTTTGGTCCAAAAAATCGGTCAAATTCCCCATAGTGGAGTGGAGGGATGGGGACGGGACATTAGTCCGCCCTCTTGCGGCCCCTGGCCGCCATCTTCCGGCCCCGGTTCGTGCGCAGAAGGGCCTCTTCCTCCGGTGTGCGCCTCACACCCTTGTTTATGCGCCCGGTTCCACGCGTGATGCGCCCATTGAGGGGAGGGCGCAGGATTTTCCGCGGTACTGCGGGCTCTTGGGCAGCTGCGGTGCCACTAGCCTCGTGGCCGCTGGACTTCCGGATTTCGCCGTCAGCGGCATCCTGTGGCGCTGGTGCAGCCGCGTCCGATGGGATGGCCTTGGAGCAGGTGGGCCTCTCCGCTGCGAGAGCAGGAGCCACCGCTTGTGCCTTCGGCTGCGCGCTGGCCTTTGGCTTGAATGTAGCCGTGCCCCACGCGAAGTACAGCTGGTACGCCAGCGACTTCATCCGATCGGCCGAGACTGGGTCCAGCGCAATCGTGATGACGGCCATGTTCTGCCTCATCTCGCGGTGAAAGACACGCCAGTCTCCCACGCGCAGGCCGCTGTTCTGACCCTCGACGAGCTTCAGGATCTCGTCCGTCGGAAGCGGAAAGTAGCCAATGAAGACGGCGGCACGTGGAGCCTCCGCCTCAGGGACCACCTTGATGTGGGCGTCCTTCCACAGCCGGAGCTTTGGTACCTCTGTACATAGTCACGCAGCGGTCTCCGCACTTCCGCAAGTAATAGCCATCCATCCTGGGCGGAAGGTGCAGCCGGAGAACAGCGGCTTTACAGAGCCGTGTCTCAGCGCCATCACCCTCGACAAGATTGCGGATTGGATGCTGTGGAGCTGTTTCGTCGTGAGGAGGTGTTCGGGGTAGTTGGCCGGGAGTATCGCCATCTTCACCGAGCTGGCAACGTCCCTATAAGAGGCCATGACACCGACTTGGGATGACTGCTCCTGTGTTGCTTGCCCAGACGCTGCTGCGGTTGTGGAGGCTGCTGGAGCCTCCGTGGACGGCAATACATTCGCAGGAACACCCTTCGTCAAGGCACTAGGTGCCGAGGTTTTGAACATGGTTCTGTTTGTCGAGGCCTCTTCTGGGGTCGTGTTGGCCGATCTACCTCGTTTATTGGTGGTAGCGCCACTCCTGCTGGGCATTGCCCTTGGAGGGTCCATAGGCTTCTGGGGGAGCCTTTTGGCCTCCTCCATGGGTATGCCGTTCGCAAGGTGTCTGCGCAGCCTCTTCCTTGCGGCGCCCGATAGCGCGATCCGCTTTGGCTTTTCATCCTTTGGGGAAGCAAGAAGGGTTTCTTCCTCTTCCTTGGAGATGCTGTCGGTGCCAGAGCTTTGTGAACAAACGTCCATAGCATCTTCAGGCTCCCGGATGGGTTCGATTTGACTCGACTTGGGGCTGCTAGAGCACCCTGTTTTTTGGGGAGTATTTTCGATAGTTTCCATAAGTTGGTCCCACGAGTAGTGAGGAAGGAAGTGTCCCCCGGGGTAGAGCCTCATACCCCGGATCGGGCACTTATACGACCGGAGGTGCCAGGTATCCGGAAGCCACCGTTAAAAGACACACTAACGTAGTGCCATTCGTCACAGGGGCACGGTACGGTAACACCGGTGATTACGGGTTTTTTTCGAGTTGTCCTCTCTAGATCCGCCATGTTTAGTCTAGAGCAGGGGCACCTCGAGCAGGATGTGGTTCTTCACCACGTATGGTCGGTCTTCAGTAGTCGGCATGTGACTGCCAACTCCCACTGGCTGAGTCAGCTTGGCGCGGCGACAGACACACACGCTTCACTACCCGAGCCTTAGCCCCCTTGTATGTGTATTAATGTATAGCTAAAAAATAATAATTATAAATCAAATATAAGCAATTGAGGAAGCTACAGTCGAGTGTGACCGACTGTGTGATACCCGGTACCCAATGCATTGTGCGTGAAATTAAATAGCACACGGACATGGAAAAACAAAATATTGACGATTGAAGTCAAATATTGCTTAAAACATGTTGAGCAACGTTCAAAAAGACAAAATCTGCACCTGTACGCAGCTGCATTACGAAATAATACTGCGCCCGAAAGCACGCAACACTTTTTTCGCTACTGCCTCTTTGGCAGAAGAAGAAGAAGTATAACTTCCATGTTTATCATCCGATTTAACTCAAATTATCAGAAAACATCCGCAAATGCCTACATATTTATTTGATCTATTTACTGTAAGCCAAAAATGATGACTGTATCTTATATACAGTTTTTTACTATTTTCGGGTGCGGAAGTGGGCGTGGCCTAATTTTAAAACAAACTTGATCTGCGTGCAACAGACTCCAATGTTGTCACAAAATTTGGTATCTCTAGCTTTTATAGTCTCTGAGATCTGTTGTTTCAGACAGACAGACGTACGGACAGACGGTTAGATGGACATGGCTAAATCGGCTATCCGTCTGTCCGTACGTCTGTCCATACATTCTCGATTGGCACTAACTTATAATATCCTTGTACCCAATGGGTACCGGGTATAAAAACTTCATTTTTTTTAACTCAAAAAAGTTTTGCAAGGAATTACTTGACAAACTGTATGTATATTTTTTTTAAATATATGTTGACTTCTTACAAATTAGAATTAAGTTCACATTTTTATTTATTTTTTAAACTCTAAAAATATGGCCGAGAGCTGTACGTGATCAGTAGTTGTTTTATCTTTAATTATTGTATACATATAGTATCTGAGGCAGAAGGACTTTAGTCTGTCCATTTCCCCTACTATTATTTTAGTATTGTATACAAAACCTTATTTGATCAAATAAAAAATATATCTATCTATAGAAAGTACCTTTCTCTGACAGGGTATATTTATAAACACATTCTATAACACCAGCTTCAACCCCGCCCCTATCGGGTTCATTATTTTAGATCGAAGTGATAGTGAACATGCGACACTCAATATATAAAGAGCCAAGCTATTAGACTGATTCAGATTTACAAAAATGTTTCTCTGTTTGCTGAAGGTTTACTTGGTCCTATGGACAGTATCAGTTGTGAGTGTACCCAACCCTCCGATCAACACCCATTAAAATGGTTTCCTTTGGAAAAGATTTAGAAAGACTTTCATCTTCAAACGACTTACATTTGCAGTGCTGTGGAACATCAAACATGGAGGGCCGATTCGAATCGGTAGCTTCCATCGATGGAGAGGAGGAGACACTAGTCGTGTTTAAGCTTCGACTTGTTGGAAAAGAGCGATTACTGAATGGTACCGTGCATTTCACTGCCGAAATGAACGACACCTACATGGGAACGATAGATATCTATCCATTTAAAAATGGAGAATGGGCTCCGGCAAACATCAAGGTGCGCACCACGCCATGCGATGTGATCACTAACTACGTAATGAAGTATTTTTTTCCACCTGATGCCGAATGCGATTTGCCCCGCTCTTTAAAAGATTGCTACATTAAACCATACGAATACTATTTCAAAAACGTCAAAGTTACCAGCGACCATTGGCCACCGTTTCTATCGCGAGGCATAATCAAATGCGTTATAAGTTTTTGGTTTAAAGGCAAGGGAATTGGTGGCTTTGAAGTTATTCATACGGTAAATGATAAGACCAGCTAGTTGTGCAAAATGAAACCACACCCATCAGCCACATCAGAAGTAAGCTTTGGCATTTGTGATGGAATGATAACCAGAAAATAAATAATTTACTGATTCTACCGATTTTACAATTAACCAATGAGGCCCAGGAAGCACGAAACAAGGTCTTTAAGCATTTCCAAGGAATGACCAGTCGAATAATATACAAAAATTATGATGTTAATTTCGAACTTCCAGCTTATTAAAGAATCCTAAAATAAAGTACTTGTATAAATTGACGGAACCAGTATCAAATTTTGTAAAATATGAATAAAAATTTAATTATAACAAGTAAGAAAGCTACAGTCGACTTTGTTCGACGGTGAGATACCCGGTATTTAAACGGGTAAAAAAAGGCAATTTAAAAGTGTACATCGATAATTCCTCAAATAAATCGCCTCCCGAATTAGCTCCCGACCTAAACAATTGGATGTCATACTTAAATATGAATGATACATTTTATAAGAACGCATAAAACCCGCTCGATTGGCGTCAAAAAATTAATTATGTTATTTTTTGTCATTTCTTGCTCTATTCTTTTGTCATTTCTTCTGCAGTTGGCGCCATTATATCGCGCAACCAAGGCTCGAATGCGCCATCTGTTGGCTACAGCTTGCAACAGCAGAGCCCTAGGGGAATGTGTTAAAATTCTAACCTTATTGCGCCCATAACTTCTGCACGACTAAAGTTACAGAAACGTGCTATATGTTGTTGGAAAAGTATTTTGATATGATAATTACTTTTCCCTGACAAAATTTTTCTAAATATTATAATTAAGAATTTAGACGTATTTTTTTTTTTTTTTTAAATATCAAAATTTGTTTTTGTTTAATGCCTATTACGATTTTTATAGTCACTACAGGCCGTATAGCCCTTGAGATATTTCGGGGTACAACACATATCTCCCAAAATTCGCTTTTTCATCAAAATTAGTAGCAATGATCCCATATAGCAAACTTCTTTTATGCATTTTTTTTTTGCATTTTTCCCATTTGAGTTTCAAACAAAAACTTATAACAACAATGGAAGACCTGTGTATGTACATACATACGTCATTTAAAAAACTTCTGATATCAAATAAAAACACCTCTAAAAGAGGTAAGATTACAGTGCCGATGGCACATTCAACTCAAAATATTTCGGATACCAAATTTTGTGACAATTAATAGTTATTTAAACAAAAATATTTAAAAAGTTTTTAATTAGTTTCCAAATCGGCACAATTTTTAAACAAATTAAAAACTTTCCAAATATTTTTGTTTTAATAACTATTAATCGTCACAAAATTTAAAAACTTTTTAAATATTTTTGTTTAAATAACTATTAATTGTCACAAAATTTGGTATCGGACATTTTTTGTGTTGAATGTGCCATCGTCGCTTTAATCTCCCCTCGTTAAGAGGTGTTTATATTTGTTATAACTAAAACACAGAAAACGATTTAAAATTGTTACATTTTTTTTTAAGTATGAAAACTTCTGCGACATTACTACCTGTAACCGACTTAGTCACACCAAACTATAGAACTAGCTATTACTAGCTAGTACTTGAAAGGTTCAGCGTGGAATCTGATTTAATATAATGTAGACAAGCAACTCTCTGTCTCTCTCATTCCCTTAAATTTATTTATTTATTTGCCCCTTAAATAGTTATTTTTGGAGTGAAGATAAATGAATTAATTAAGCTGAAGCTTATATGCCTCTGCATTATGGAACTAAACAGTTATGAATAAAGACACCGAACTTTTTCTGATTTTCATACAAATTGAGCAATCGGTTCTATGGCATCTATATGATATATTAATCCGATCTTGATAAAATTAAAAATATTATTTACAAATTTTAAGACTTAACTATATCTCAGTTTATTTGCCTATATGTTGAACAATAACGAAGCTATGTACAATTTCCTGAACATTTTAAATTTCCACTTTAAAATTTTTCGACTGTGCGATACCCGGGACCCAAAGCTGTGTCCCAAAGCTAAGGCTTAAAAACAAATCCGTCTTTCAGTGGTTAGTCCAGCCCAACTGATCTTAGATCTGTAGTAAGACGGACAGTCCGAGCGACTAGGTTAGTGATCCTGATCAAGAAAAATTAGAATATGCGAGATGCCTCCTTCTGCTTGTTACATATATTCTCGTTTCTCATTAAGGGTACCGGGTATATTTATTTAACTCGAATTTAATAAAGTTACACCTCTGATCTACGGCTATATTAACTTGAAATACATTATATTGAATGCGGATGCTTAATCCTTTTATAGGAACGACTCCTTCGGCTTTATTGGCACTTCACCTGCCACTTGCTGGGCCTTTTAGCGACGCCTCAATTGGTTTATCCGGTTAATTAATATTTTGAAATCAATTGTTGTCGACACCAGGACAAACAAGGAAGGGCCTCCAAACAGGCTGAGGTTGCTTAAGCCCAATGACTTTTCCCACAGCTTCAGTTCAGCTCTGGGCCCTCATTCCGTCCACACCCGCCGCCTCCTCCATCTTCCTCCGGCCCCGTCAATCGATTCAATATCCCATGGCCATTAGAAGGAGCCGGCTCGACTACAAAATTGAGCCCACATAAGCTGAAAGGAAATCGCCTTGTTGCCGCTGCCTTCGGCTTTGGCTCAAACAACCTGAAAGGCCCAATCAACAGGTGCGTTCCCCGGGTGTCTTTCGCTGTGTGTGTCGGCTGTTGCTTGTGTGTTTGTGGTTCAACAACCTGGCCGAGAGCAAGAAGTCAGCTTCAGCTACAGCTACAGGAGGCTCCTTCGCTTGTGTGCCAAGCCAAATGGCGAGAAATAAAACTGGAATAATTCAATAGGAGGAGTGCCACGCCCTCTCTCCCAATCGGTGGCTGGTGGGCTAGGGGCTAGGGGCTAGGGGAAAAGGGAAAAGGGAAAAGGGAACAGGACCACCAGGCAGCTTCATTGCTTGCGTAATGAATGTCCTTAGCAGGCCGGGCACGTTTCATGTTTTTTCGTTCATGTTTGCTCGGGCAAACCCTCTCAGACCCCGTGAATTCTGTGCGCCAATTTGGAGCCAAGCGGAAAGACCAGAATGCTGCCCATTAAAGCTGCTCCAGTTCCCCAGTCCCTGGCCCTGGCCCTCGCACCCATTTCACTTAAGTTCATTTTTCAATTTAACACTTTCCGGGCACGCATCACGGCACTGGCGTCTTAATTTGCGTCGTTTTTTGTGCTTATGCTCATAATAAATGCAAAAAACAAATAAATTTCTGGCGAAGGAAATGCCGAAAATATTTGCATGCAAATTCTTGACCTCGCAGCCGTCCCGTCAACCGCAATTTGAGTAAATTTAATTGAAACCCCTTGGCCAGCTCATGCATATTTATTAAGTCCTTGGGGAGGGCTGCGAGGAGTGAGCAGTGAGGGAAGGCCGAGCAACAGTTGCCGCACATTGCGCATACGCCGCGTGTGGCCCGGAGTAAGTTTCTGGCGCAGCAGAAAGCAGCTCCAACTCAATTTCCACGGCGCTACCCGGCGATTATGCTAATGTCGAAGGAAAGCCAGCCAGAGGAAAATTCAGTTTTGTCCCGTCTCGTTGACAAAGGGAGAGGAGGGGAAAGGTGTGCTAGTTCGTCCTTGCTCTCGCCCTTCATTTTACCAATAAAAGACAGCCGGAATGTGCAGCTGTAAGAGAGGGGCTTCCCCACCCTCAGGTTTGCTTATCGCGCTGACTTTTTGCTTCCGGTCTTATTTCTTGCCTTTGGACAGGACAACGCTGCCTGTCTGTCGTATAACAAATAGCAAACTGTCCCGTCCGTCGGCCCGACATTCGTGTGCTCGTCCCGGCTCGTCAACAAATTGTTGCTCCGCCGCTGCGTGAGCATTCGTCCTGTGGCTCTCGCAGGCTCGCTCTCGCTCTCTCTCCCTGTCGTTACCGACATTGCGCATACGCCGTGTGTGCGTGAATTAGCTGATGACGGCCCACTGTGCCTCGGGATTTCCCGCCAACTGTGCTATGGCCCGTATAACACCGGGCAGCAACAGCTGCTGGACGCACAGTTCATAGACAGTCCTCGTCTGGTTGGGTCCTTGTGTGAAAAACGCGGCAAAATCGCAGCTATAAACGCAACGAGCAGCAGAAGGAGTAGCAGCAGCAGCAGTAGCAGCAGCAGCAGTAGCAGCAGCAGATCCCTAAAGTTCGTGTTCAAATTTCCAAAAACTCCTGCTAACCCATTCGCGAGTTTTCAATTCGAGTGCGGCCAAAGTCCAAGGCGAGTCCTCGCGTACCAAAGCAGAGCTAGTCGGAATAATCCTAACATTGGGATTTGCGCACCGCTCAGCGGCATAAAATGATAAGTAAGTGCACGCGAAAAAGTCCCTTTTAACGAAGTCGAATAAAATGGGAAGAACTTGTGTTTCTACGCCCCAAAATAGTGTCGGAAAGCTAAGCTTTAAAGCGGGCCAAGAAACAAGTTGCTTATTAGTTCTAAATACAAGGAAATATCAAAAGAAAAAAAAGAAAGTATAAAATAAGTTCTATATATATTGAAGAATATACTTATTTAGCTGACAGGACTAGTAATAACTAGAGTTATAAAGCCCCTTGTTGAAATATTTTTCATAATTCGACTAATCGACTCGGCAGGCAGTACCTTTTCTTTGCCTCTGCACGAGAGCACAAGGAAAAACGATTTGAATTAAGTGTCAGGCTATTAGAAGAGCTTTCCAATCGTACCGCCATCACAGGTACTCGGCCCCCCCCGCCGATGTCCGCCTGATGTGCCACTTCCCCGGTGGCGCACTTCACATGTTGCGGCTGTTGCACGAGCGTCTGTTTAACGCCACTTAATGTCCTTTCTATTTACTCACCGCTGCGCCCGTGCGCGGGTGTTGCGGGTGTTGATGACTGCACAAAGCACACAAACTGAAAAAAGAAAACACACACGGCAACACTTCTGTGTACTTGCAACTCAACAGGGTGGTGCGAGGGAAAAGGAAGAACGCTCTTAGTGCGGCGTGGAAAACGAGAAAAGTTCTTCCTGCCCGCCTGGAAAACTCTAAACAAAAGTTTAGTTGAGCAGCAGAAAAGGCAACAAACATCGCGAAACAACATTAATTTATGTGCTAAAAGCGGCCTTGAAAACTCGCCTTCGTGCGGTAATTGTGCATGAAAATGAGGATCGCTCGGGGGGGGCGCACAGTGGATGATTCGGTCAATCTTGCAAGCAATAATTAATTGCACGCGAACTGGCTATGGACTAATTGTATGATTAATTATACAATTTTTTTTATAAGCTAAACAAATACAAACACAGAAAATTAAAAAAACAAGTGGGAAAGCTACAGTCGAGTGTGACCGACTGTGAGATACCCGGTACCCAAAGCATTGTGGATTAAATTAAATTAAATTGTTTAATAACTTCCATGTTTACCATCCGATTTTACTCAAATTATTGATCTGCGTGCAACAAATTCCAATGTTGTCACCAAATTTGGTAACTCTGGCTGTTATAGTCTCTGACTATTAATATAGACCACAAATTTTTGAGATGAACAAATATTAAAATAAAAACCGGTCCTGGTTTTTACACTCGCTCTCATAATTTTGGACCACATAAAGTTACTATTAAGAAAATCTTGTTTCCCTATTGAGTAAATGTGAGAGCAAACTTTGGCTGAGACCCAAAGTCCCTGTAAAATCTTGAAAAAGAGCGTAGAAAACCGAATTGCTTTACAATAAGTTTATCTGGTAATTATCTTTTCCGGACAGATAGCTGTGAGGGCAAAAATCGGTCCTAACACATCCTTTTCTGATCACAAAATAAGACAAAAATGTGAGGGCAGAAATCAATCCCATGCTTTTGGTATCATAATTAATCACTGGAATTTTTATTGGCGGGATGTTAGTTCTTAAGAAAATAATTAATATAAACTAGTTCGAGTATTCGACTTTTTATTTTCGCTTTTATTACACGCCAGATTGGGCAGAATCGACCACTGTGTGGCGGCACGGCGGAAATAGCCAGTGAATGTGAGGAGCCCGGGAATCGTCCTTGTCCCAATGATTTCCCATTGAAAGCAAAATTATACGTAGCCGAGCGCTGCAAGAAGGCAAGAAGTAAATTGGCAAAGTTCATTAAGATGAGTCGCTGCGAACCTCTAGGTTTTCTGCTTACTAATTAGCCGTAGCTTTTTACTATCTGCATGAAGCGATAAAGATTTCACAATTACAACTTATTTCCTCATTTTACGGAGATTTACGAGACTTTCGCCTAAGCGGGCGATGAGTAAATCAACCCAAAATGCGACAGCTTAACCGAAATATACTCAAAGAAAAAGTCTGCCTTAAAATAATATAATGGAAGTCTGTGCACCTCGAGAGGCACAGGACTCGCATGGAAAAAGCTGGCTGCTAAATTAGAATTTTTCCTGGGTGTAAATCAACATGAAATGTCAGGGGTTAACAAGGTGCACTGTGAACAAGATTATGACCTCATTTCGGGGATTAGTTTAATATTCAGTTTGGGTGTGTCGTTCAACTAAAATATTTACAGTTTTGGGAAGTGGAAAATTTGGTGATTCGTTTAATTATATAAATAAGTAATTATGTGAATTGGGTGCGAAATAATAGTAAATGTTTTGGGGAGAGTTAAGAGTTTAATTAAGCAAAAATATACAATATAAACTTCTGTTACGGATAGCCGGAATATTATTAAGCATTAAGGTTTAGCTATAATTGAGTTCTGAATAAATCGTGGTATTATATGTATAAATTTGACATATTTCTCTAACCATAAGTTTCGGTTTCGATTTATTAATAATTGCAGTCACGCTTTTGGTAAAAGCTGCCACCGTCAATCGGCTGCCGGTCTTGGTTTTATGCTGCGGTTTAAAAATTTATTTTAAAGCGATGGTTTAATTCCACTGAATTTATTCCGGTGTGGTTAAGCGTTCAATGATCTCGGTTTAAAAAAAGGGGCCATAAAATGTTGTCAGGAAGCGCAACGGAGCCGCGAGGCGGGATGGAGGGTACACACATTCCGGACGGAGTTAATGAAACAATGCAGCGGTTGCCTTAAGACACTCACCCCTTCCACACCCCAATTTCCCTCCGTGCAGCACACTTCACGTATATATGTGTGTGTATGTGTGTGTTTGTGAAAATTTTACGAGAGACGCTTTTCTTTCTGCTTTTTGCCAGAGCCTTTGTCGCTCTTGCTTTCGCTTCACTTCTGCCTTTATTTTCCTGCGCTGCTCATTTGGATTCACATTTCGTTGTTTGCTTCTACACTGAAACGAAAACTATGGGCAATTTGTTGGTGTAGAGTTAAGATTCACATTTTTATATATCAAACTAAATTATTAATTTTACTTTACAAACCATAAATAATATGATATTTTCCTAGAATCCAATTTAGTCGGATCCCGATTGCTTTCTGTGCACTCACCACGCCCATTCAAATCGTCAGTCGCATGAAATTCGTCGAGATTTACGCATATATTTATGTGAAGTTACCCACTCGGCAGCGGCAGCCCCTGGTTTTCCCGCCTTCCCTTCCCTGATTTTTCCCCTGTTTTTCCGGTCGTGCGGGGCGGGGGCCAAGTCCAAAAACTCAATTGCGGCTTTTTATGTGTAATTCGCATTTTTGTTCGCTTTCTCCGCTCGACGTTTTCAATGCCGTTGTGCTCGCTGGATATTATTTTTTAATTTAACTTTTATATTCGGGGCTTTGGGCATATCCACCCGCCCCACCGATGCGCCGACGGCCTGTTTACTTTTATGGGCCAGTGTCTTTTGATTCTATAATTTGCTTGATTCTTGCTTTTTGTCGTTTTATTAAAATTAATTTAAATGCGACAATCAGCGTGAGTCCAAAGTCCGTAGACCGGAGTCCGTAGTCGGTAGTCCGGAGTCCGGTATCCCGAGTCCTGGCCACTCGCAAAAAGGCAAACAAAAGACCGTAGAGCAACCGGTATGGCAACAATGTGCGCAACGACATCAGCGGCTTATGTTAATGAGCACTTACAAGCTGTAATGACGAGGGGATGGGTATGGGGATGCGGAAGCGGATGGGTGTGGAGATGGAAGGGAATGCAAATGGACAGGGCAAGTAGGATATGAAACAACACAACAAAAAATGGCCGCGAATTTTCAAATTATGCAGCAGCAACGGCATGGAAACGAGCTTTCCTCTTGTATGTTTAATTAACACTTTAAACCTTCATTTTCGTTCATCATTTATTTGATCAGCTTGCCAAGAGAAAGCAGAAAGGAAAGAAGAGAGGAAGAGAGAGAGTGAGAGAGAAAAAAGGAGTCAGGAACAGTGTTTTGTGCCAAAGGAATTTTTTTAATCAGTTCAAATATTAAAGAATTAAGGCATTGATAACTCTGATTTAAATAAATTTATTTAATGAGTTTAAATATTAAAGAATTAATAACCAGTATATTTTTGTTATTAATAATTATTAATTAATAATAATAATTTTAATAACCTCTTTTATACATATGCTCCTCTATATTTAACATGAATCATTCACTCATTTAATTGTGTTTTTTTTTAATGAGATGTACGGCATTTATTAATAACAACAAAATAATTAAGTAATGTACATACAATGAACTTATAACAAAGGGTTCTCTATTATTTACTGAAATAAAATTACCCAACACAGCCAAGTTGAAGACAAATTGTAGACCCATTGCCCAAAAGTGACAGTCCCTGTTTCAAGGCCAAGCATAGCCTGAAAGACAGTGAAAATATGTAAGGATAAGGTGGCGAAACAGGAAGTGAGGTGCAACTGGCAGGCGAGGAGGCAATCAAACCACTTCCTCCGGCGGCTCTCATCGCATTTCAAGCCCCAGCTGCGATGGCAATCCGCAAGTAAAATACGATGGAAGCCATATTTGTCATTTGATCAATACAAGTATCGGGCCCACACTCACACACGCTGGGAGAGGGACAGAGGGACATAGGGACGCGAGGACGCATCTGTGTGTCGATGGATGTCTACAATACGTATCATTCATGTTGTCCTTATTAGACTTGTAGCCGTGACTGCGGCAGACACATCGCTCAATTTTTGTTATCCTTTCTTCGCTTATTGGCAGCGGTTGCAATATTTCAACAGGCAAATGCCACGCCCCATAACCCCACTCCCCTGGCACACGCATCGCTCGCTTGTTGATAGCACTTTGTCATGTGTTCGACAAAGAAAATTGAAAATAAAAATCGTTTCTCGTCCCCCTTCATCCCATTCTCGCCTTGCCGAATCAAATTGTGAAGTTTTGTAAGCAAACACTCGCAGCATGGGTGTGTGTGTGTGGGGCTGGGTGGGTGTGTGGGGTCTAAGAAAAACCATAGGACACGAACACACTTATGCGTAGGGATGCTCATGTGTAAATAGTCTGCAAAAGCGGCTAAAGGTTCACTTTTTTTTTGAGATGCCTCCTTGGCGGATGAAGCACTCAGCTCGATTTTTCCATACAATGAGGGAAGGGAGAATAGGAATATCGGTAAATACATTTGGTCGGGCTCTAGAAATATAAGAAATTAAAGGCCTCGCAGGCAGCCTTACATTAGAAATGTATGGACTTTTCCATAACTAAGAATTTAACACATTAATGGAATTCCATTTACATTTATTTTTCCCAAAAGTATAGAAAGAAAAAAAAATGTTAGAAAAGTATTCAAAAAAATGCCACCAATAGAACTGAAAGTATTTTTTCAATAAGATTACTTCAACTAAATCCAGATTGTTTTCAAGGGGATGCCATATGTAAATTGGCTCGATAAGTTCCCAGCTTAATTGAAAATAGGTAACACCAAAAACAAACTAACAAAACATCGAAATATAAGGAAAATGCTCAGTCCATTGTTTCCATTTCAAGATTACTTTTAAATGCAATCAGTTTAAAGTGTTTTATAGAAATGTGGCCATCGCAGCAGCGCAGTCTTTATGCAATTCCAGCAATTATTAAATAAATTATGTTTATACATACATATAGTACGTAAAAAGAGCCACAGAAACAGCTATTATTAGATGTATTTACAAGTTATGTTAATATTAGCCTGCAGCAAGTTCATGCATTCCAATGGCAGTTTAACTAATTACTGACATTTGTTTGTTTAAAGTTTAACATGTGTATTTGAGGATGTTAGACTGACTATCCACATTTACTGTGTGTATGCAAATCCCCTTTCATACAATCATATTATGAGATTGGGAAAAGTTTGTGCAAAAAAACCATTCCGCTTACAAACGAAAGTTAACTTTTAATTCGGCCTCATTTGCTTGACTTTTTAAATTAGGTGGCAAAGCCGAGAGGAAAAGGTATTTAAGCCAAATAAATTAAATTAAATAAATTGACTGAAAATGGAAGTGAAATCGAAGAGATCCTTTTTGAGTGATGCCAAAGTCTCTAATCTTCCTGCGCTGGCGAAGAGGTATGAAAATAATTGGATCTTTTCCGCTGACTGCAAATAGTGTGACCAAATTTTATGTTATCCGGCATCTCTGCTTATATTAGTTCATAAATAAAAAGGTCCCTTTTTAATTTAACGTGTTCAAGAGCTCGTAAAATGTTTGCTTTTATGTTTGCCTTTAAAAATATTTGCACCACATAGCCCTAAGTTTCTCTATTTCTGAATTCAATTTGGCTTGCAGTGGCACCATGCCTTTGTTTATTCACAGTCCTAATCAAATTGAAAGCGCTGTAAGCCAGCGGCTTATGGAAAAATTCCTTGCATTGCGGCGGTTTACTTACATCAATTCCATATCTCCTCTATGGCGACATTTTCAAACGAAAGTTGCTTTTCGAGCTCATACACACGCGCACACACAAACACCCCGCTCTCGTGTGCGGATGGAATGACACGGTGGCTGGCAGTTGATACTTTTTTGCCACTCTCACTCGTGTCCTTTGCCGACACTTCTCGCCACTCCGCTCCGCCATTTGTCAACCCCACCCTCCTCCGAAAAGGACTCGCAAGTAAACTACGGAGAGCATCCATTTCCATCGGCTTGTCTTTAATGGGGACTTTTCAGAATTTTTCCGCTTTTCGCTGGCCACACTCAAAACCGTTAACTGCACTCACACTCATACTCACACTCGCACACACAGTGCACATTGCAATTCCGTTTTCCCCGCACCATTTCCATTGTTCTTCGTCCTTTTTTCCGGTCGGTTTCGAAATGAAAATTTTTCATAGCATACATTTGCGGGCAATTTCCAGTTTTTGCAACGCTTGCCATTTGTTCGCCTTAATTCCTTTTTTTCCTGTGATTCTTTTGGTGACATTTTGTTATCCTTGGAGTGCTCCATGGCTCACTTTATTTGCAACAGCAATTTGGCCGGCTCGTTTCTGGTTTGGACTTCGGTTTTGTATTTTTTCCTCGGTGCTCGGTCCGACTCTGATTTATAGCCGGCAAATAGAAATTGTAATTGGTTCTCGTTTGCCACTCGGGCGGAGGCTAATTACACGCTTTGCCACCGAAAGTGGATTTACGTTGTGGTGCACTCTACTCCTTTCCTGCACTCTCCGATTCCCCCATGCCCCGCCTGCACAAGTGGGTCAATTTTTGCCTGTCGACCATAATGCAATGAGAACGATAACGAAGCGATGTGTGCGGAAATAGGCGGCC
>VNKF01010294.1:0-131836 GCA_008044355.1 Drosophila lacteicornis
CTGTGATTTCGTAAGCGAATTATATGAATTGCATATATTTCGTAAGCAGCATGGAGGCAAGGTTGAATAAGAAAATAGCGGCGCGCAGAAGACGCTTTTCCAATTTTGAGGAAAAGGTGGCCCTTATTAAGTGCGTTAAGGCGAGACCAATTATATGGGATGTAACCCACAAAGGACATTTTAATGCCATTTTTATCTGCAACGCCTGGGAAGCCATAGCCGCCGAATTGCACAAAGATGGTAGCTTTTATTGCCATCGCGGCATAATACATAACTATTACGCCCACGTCTAACCCGTCTGAACTCATTTTTTCACTTTATAAAGTTTTTTGTGTGCTTTTAATTTGTTTGTTTACATAAAACAGCTGGAAATACAAGGCAGTGTGACCGATTTGGACCAATTTTTACCGATTCCGGCCATTTTCTTTATTTTTCTTGGCCACACTGGTTCCCGAACGAAATATATAGCAATTTCGCTCACGAAATTCCGTAAGCGGTTTTCGTTTATCTTAGTACTAGGCTTTAGGGTGAAATTTCGACTATTTGATATTTTTTAGGGGGAAAGCAACATGTTCATCTGGCAACACTGGTTTTGATTGGCACAACAAACCGAAAAAGCTTGCTAGTTCCTGACGCCGTTCGTTTCTTGCCTCGTTTTGCGAGTAAATAATCCCTTTGCATGCCAAATTCCGTGGACCGGGTATATAAATATAATGTGTAGCTAGAAAGCCCAAATTACAATCAATTAAAAGCCAGAAAAGTGAAAAGTAAATTGTGAATAGCAATCGACAAACAAGTGCACAAAAGAAAAAGGAAAAATGCCAATACAAAATACTTTCTGAGGGAGGAAGACTGAGAGAGAGAGAGAACGCGCATTGTGTGAGCTGTCCGAGAGAGGTGGCTGGTTCTCTCCCGTTATCACTTGCGCGGCAATTGTTATTGTTTCTGCCAGTTGACAGTTGTGCAGTCTTCGATTTCCCGAGTTTGAGTTAATTCAACCTGTCGTACACCTGTACAACCGTTAGCGTGAAAAGCAAAAGTGATCGCAAGTGTTTGAATCCAAAAATAGAGTTAGCGTCGCTATTTGAAGGCCACCTGTCGGGTGCACCGCCTGGGGTACTGCTGTTCAGTGATGCGTGAATCCACGAAAGAGCGCTTCTTTTGTTAATTTATCCGCATTGTGAATCTTATTCTGTGCTTTTTGTTATTCAACTGTTTAATTAGCCTTTAGATTGGCCAAAACAATCAGTGGAAAGAGCGCGAAACAGAAGAACAGAGATAGGGAGAGAGAGAACCAATTAGTGCTGTCACCTCGTAAAAGTTTTGGCTGAAAAATTACTTTTCATTTAAAAAACTTCTCAATACGCAACTTGCTGAGGGTATTACAGTTTTCAAAAAAGACGTTAATTCATTTTCAAAATTTTATAATTTTGTTTTTCCCAATCAAAAGGTTTATAAAATTTCCGATTGGAATGCGGCAACCCTGAATTGCGCTGGCAACTCCCAGCTGTTTGCCTTGCTCTCTTGTTCACTCTGTGCAGTACAAACGACTTGGCTATTTTCTAGCCAAATCTGCCTATTAAGATTCAGTGTAGTAGGTTCTAGCAGTTTTAGCAATTTTCCAAACATTTCTACAAAGTTCAGCCTAAACATAAACAAACAACTTATTGATTGCCGATGTTTGTAGATTTAATTCTTGTTATTTGCGCTGTTAAATGAATAAATAGCCAGATCTGGCTAGCTTTGCAATCAATAGATGGCAACACTGCTGTGCTCTCTCTCCATTGTTGTCGCGCGCTCTCCCAAAGTCGCTTTTGGCCAACACACACCTGCACATTCTTGTCTGAATTGCCGTGAGTAAGCGTTGGGCTAAAAAGCTAGCGCATTGGGGGCTAAAAGCGAGCGCGTGTCGTGAATGGGAATACCGAGGCGGAGATAAAGAAAAGTTCATTATCAAATCCAGCCAGAACAACGGCGACTTGAGTCGCGGACAACAGTGAAAAGCGTGCTGGAAATGCAAGTGAAAAGTCCGAGCGGACCCTGCCCTTGAAAGTGTGTATGTGTTGGCCCAAAGTGTCTGCGTTTTCGGTGCGTGCTTGCCTGTGTCTGTGTGAGTGTGCGCCTCCAAAAGTGTTCAATGTAAAAATAAAATATCCGATTAGGTTTTCTTTCAAGCACAATAAAAGCAACCTTGAAAAGGCAGCGAGAATCGCTTTTCCTCAGCCTTTCTGGCTATTTATACGCATGTGGAAATGCCTGAATAGATTTTCAAGTGTCCAATCGGAAAACTCTCGTCGCGCAATTGGAAATACCTTGGTCATTTCCCCATTCAACGTGTGTCGGTGTCGTCTGCATTTCCATTTACATTCGGGGCGTGATCACGCATCTTTAAACCGACAAGAAAAGTGTTCTTCGTCGGTAGTTTACAGTGGCGGTCAATAAAAAAAAGCCTATATAATAATTCTGACCGCAACTTTAAATGATTTTCACACCTTCGTTCCGTAGGTAAGAAGCAAACCCAAAAGGAACAACTTTACGCACAAAACAACCTTTAAAGCGCAGCAGGATGTGGAAAGCGTAGTAGAAAAGGCAGTAGACAGACAGCACGCAACAAAGGCCGGAAAACGTGGAAATGACTCGCTAATTAATTAGCTAAATAGGCAAAGAAAAGCGGCGAAAGTAGGTGTACCTTCCTAGCACAACAAAAAACTCGGATTTGTTGCAAAATTAATACCAGGCGAAGGCTTAAGATGACATCATACGCAAATGACACAACTACCGCGGCAGCAGCACCAACAACAGCGACGGCCACATCAGCTGGCGAGGCACCAGCAGTAGCAGCAGGAGCAGCAACAACTACGGCCAACGCCAACTCCCTGTCAGCTGTTGGAGGAGGCATGGTCACAGCATCATCTGATTCATCCAAGGCCAAGAGCAGGGAAAACCTCTCAATAAGCCGAACGGCTTACGCCGACGAAGACGGCAACAGCAGTGATGGACGCGAAAAAGCCGATACTACGCCGGAGAACCTCAAGAAAATCGCGGAAATCATTGACAACAGTCCGGATGGATCGAATTCGACCTCGCCCTGTCACGTCCAGCTCAGGAATCCTGCCCATTCCGGCTATGTGGGCCTCGGGGCCGCCATCGATGAGTCCTGCGGCAAGTTCTGCCTTGGCAAGCCGCCACCATCGCCGGCCGAAAAAGGTGAGTCTTGCACTGTAAGCCTTGCGATAAGCTTTCAATTTGTCAGGCATAATAAATAATGATAATAATCCAGGAGGAAAGAAGGAAATTTATCCTTAATCAGTTTGTCTTGGTTTCAAACAATTAAAGTAGGAATTACCTTCTTTTCCATCCGTCTTTATCTGCCTTCTCATTTTTGGCTTAAAGAGTGTACAATATTATGAGAGTTGGAATTTCCATGAATTAAAACAAATGGGGGCCTAAAAAAATGTCCAAAATCCGGATTAGCAGTTTTGTTCTTTAGGGAATTGGAAAATCTTATAATATTAAATATCGTATAAAGCAAAGAAAGCTTTTTGTTGTCAGGTTCGAATATGCAATAAAAAAACATTAGCAAACTGAAACCGCAACCACCAACATCGGCGACAATTGATGGCTAATTTAGCCGCGAATGTTGTTGCTCCGGCTTTTGTTGTTCCAGGTTGAGTGAGGCTTGTCTTTTACTTCTTTTTTTTATTCATTTGAATTTTTAATGAAGTTATTTTGTGCGAGTCTCTGGCCACGACTAAGCGCAAATATTTATTGCAATAGTCATGTCTGGCAAACACACACACCTATACAACACACCTCGTTTACGTTGTGGCTTGTATTGGCACAGTGGGCCGAGGCCGGTGGAAAAGCAAGTTCTCGATTCTGGTTTCGAGAAAGTGGAACGGGATCAATAGCCCGCCAAAGCGACAAGTGACATCAGCTTGTGCGATTTTTATGTTTTTATGGCTCTATGACACCTAACTAAGAAGTGGCTCTAGAGTTTCTCTACAAGAAGTCCGTGAATTTGATTAAACTGTTGACTAAACTAACTCAATAATTTTTGTGATGGCCAACATCTGGAGTTTTTCTCATCACTTGACTTACGCATGTGGAGCTATGTGGAACTGTGGATCAATTAAAGCTTACATATATTCAAATTTAGAAAGATACAGAATGTTTATTTGTATTTACCTGAATTGTTTTACATTCTTAAATTTAGATTGATAGATTTATCCTATCGAAAGTGAGGCAAAAAAACATCAGAGATTAAGTCAGAATATTTTCGAATTCTAAATTTGATTGATTTACAATGTTTGTTATGAAAAAGGGAAATGTTTACAGGTGCCACAATCTTAGACATAGATCTGTTCTGTAAAGAAGCCAAAACAAATACAAAATTAAATAAAAAAAGTAACTTAAAGCTCTTAAGAACCTTATCGGCTGTTCTTAGGCAAGCAAAAAAGCGTTATAATCATTATTGTTTATAAATTGCCAAACAAGGCATCTGTTGAGGCAAGCAACTTTAATAGATTAAAATTATGTATATCGAAAAATCGTGTCGCTACGAATATACAGCAGATTGCCTTCCCGAGTTCTGTTTACGTTTTCATTGAAAGATTTACGCCTGCATCATTCCCTTGCTTTCAATTAAATATATTTCTGCTTAATATTGGCGCAAGTCTGGCATACAGACGTAGCCTGGATTGGATCGTAGTAGCCTCGCAGCTGCTGCTGAGTCACCACTTCACTTCCACTCTACTCGGTCACAAATCTGTTTCAGTTTTTGTTTGAATTTTGTTTTTGCTGAATTGCCGCTGAATTGCGTGCAAGGAATGAAAATGTGTGAGATAATGACACGACCGACGACTGCTATAATTGTGTAAGATTTGGCAAGCGAGCGAAAGAAATCAAAACTGATAAACATTGGGAAATGGGAGATTTATGAAAAACAAATCGCCGCGCACTTGATGGAGAGGTAATCAAGGGGCTGGAGGCCTGGGAATTTGTTGCTTTTTGGTTCAAGTATCGTTGTCAAAGAGAGCCGTGTGTGAACCTATTATGTCACCCCGTTATATTGGAATGTCGCAACAGAAAATCGTGGAATAAATATCCGAAAGTGTCCCCAGTTTGAAATGTGTTTTTGGGATTTATCTGGAAACTTATCGTCGAGTAATGGATTTCTTCCACTGAAAATGTATTTAAATGGATTGCGGTTAGAGGCATTTACAAATTCAAATATCCACTTGATATTTAAAATCTTTAAGCTATGACGGATTTGATTAATTCTGCCTTGGTCACGTGCAACTTTCCCTTCTAGAATCCATTCGAATTCCTTATAGTTTCTTTACCCCTTACAAAAACATGAATATCTTTCCAATATAAATGCGAGAGGCATTAATTCTTGGCAAACACCCAAGAATCAAGTCGAAATAATCAGAACAAATCTCTTGGTTCTGGCCTTGTTCCCAAATTGATAATGTTGAGGCATGCTTAATTAGTTGAATTATTACATTTTTTAGTAGACTCCTGCCGTCAAAATGTTAAAGTATTTAAAGAATTTCCTAGTTGTCACAAAATATAACGGATTTAGCCATCAATAATGATTAAAACTTATTTATAGCAATGATCACTCTCTCTCTGGCTGCGAAATTTGTTTGAAAGTAACCAAATTGTTGATGGTTTTTCTGGCAAATACATTGAAAATCTCAATGGACTACTTCCCAAACAATTTTCTTCTTCAACTCGAGCACACCAACCGATCTGAAGTGTTGTGTGTATATAATGAAATATCCCATATAAGCCAAACAATCGCCGATAACAAGGCGCACAACAAATGGTCGCCAGTCGATGACCTCATTCGCAGCTGACAGATGATGATGATCAGCGATGGCTTTCTCTGGTGTCGCCGAGTGCAAAAAATAAGAAAAATATAAATAAATTTGTTAATAACATTTATTTAAATGTGAGAAGTTGACCTCGGCGAAAAGGCAACAAATTCAAAGCAAAGCAAACGAAAGGCAACCTTAAAGACGTCTGGTCTCGAGGCCCGAAAAATATTATGTCTGATTGATCGGTGGATGACGTAAGGTTCATAATGCAATTAGCGAACCCAATTGGAAACCAATTGGGGGACCTGTTGCCAGCGTGAGAGAATTGCCTTATCGGTTTCCGCTTTGCATTCGCCCGATTATCTCAGACTGCAGCGCATACTGGACATATCTATTGGCTAACCGAATTTGTTAACACTCGGAATTACGACGAGTGAAAAGCAAACGATCAAAAATCGCCGGGCGGTCACACAATTTCCCCTGCTCGACTTTCCCAAAGCAACAACAAAAGGCAGCTAGCTGACCGACAATAGAAAATAAAAGTATTTTTATTTTGTTTAATATATACAGTTGGGTGCAAAATAATAGTACAACTGGTGTAATGGAAAGGAAAATTGAAGTGGTATAACTAGAGCTAGAGAGAATATAAGTTTTTGATGGTCTCGTAATAAAAATCGATTTTAAATCGATTAATACCAATTTTTTTCACCTCTAGATCTAAGCCTTTGTTTTAACATTTGAAAACCAATTGAAAGCTAAGAACGCGATACTGAGTAAGAAGGTTGACCATCTTTCGAAAAAATGTAAGAGCCAAGCCATTTTTTTTGTGGGACTTTTTGTTAAGAAATGTTGTCAGGAAAAATGTTTTAAAAAGTTAAAAAATGCTTCTGATTCTATTTGTTTTTGATTTATTACTATTTCTTTGACCCTCACTGTACATTGCACTCGAGCTACATTTTGTTTCATTTATTGCGAAAAGTAAAAGCGGCTAAAAAATAAAGTCCAACAAAAGACTTATTTTTTGAACAAGCCACTCGACACACGAACGAATTGCCGGCAATGGCAATAATAATAATAATGGCAATACTAATGCCCGACATTTGTGCGTTGTGCCAACAGTTTTCAATTGTTGGCCCATGCAGCGCCACTCGATGGTCCGAGTTCGGAGAAGTGGGGAACCAGCTGAAAGGCGGCGGGCGCGCAACGATAACTCGATAGAAGACATTTTATGGCCACGCACAGTGGGCAGCATAATTACCGTTGGTCGTTACCTATTGTGGTCTATTGTCTATCGGTGATTGCCCCGGTCCGTGGAAGGGGAAATATTTCCTGCCAAATTGGATTGCAAATTTTTCAAACCGACAACCGAATAATGTCGTTCTAGACTGAAGCCAAATTGGAACTTCCTATTATAGGGAGATAAGGTAATATAACCAGAAATTTCCTGTAATTCTTAAGAATTTATGCTCTACTTGGGCTTAAAATAAGACGACGTAAGTTAGGGAAATCATGAAAGATTTAAGGAAATCAAGCTGTTAGTTTTAATAACATAATTAAAGGTTCTTGTCCATCGAAATTTATTTTAAAAATGCAAACAAAGCGCATATTTTGTAGAAAAAATAAACAACTTATCTGGAAATCTGAGCAAAAAGTTCTCATCCGTATTTATATGAAAACTGAGAACAAAAGAAAATATAAACATTTTTTTGTTTAATAGTCGTAGCTCCCCTTTTAATGCTTCCTATAAAGCTGCACCCACATCTGCTTTTGAGGTTGATATATGAGAATCTTGGTTGGGGTTACAATTACAGTTATAAGTTAATTTACGCCTATCAAACATGATTAAGCTTAAAGCGGAACATTTTGCAAATAACCATTAAAAATAATTATAGCATTTAAATGCCACATTTTTTCTAAAACGATGAACTAATCGCATAACTATAAATATATTAATTTTAGTCTTCGTTAACTATTTGCTGTATAATTACTTTTATGCTTTTCTTGACCTTTAACTCTTGAGTGAGTTTTTAACTATTTTTTTTTACCTCTGCTACATTTACACTTGAGCTAATAATGTGTCACCTTGACTCTTAATTTAATTACCCATCTAAATATTTATTATTTTAATGTTCGGTTTGCCAATTTCAATTTTTGGTTCGTGACCAAAAACTTGTTCAAAATATTGACTGCGAAATCTATGCTAAATATGGTTTCGCGCAAATCGAGATATATAATTTTTTTTTCATTGCAAACGAAACGGGAAGTTTGGCAGAGCGTAAAAGTTTTGTGGGGCTCTGCCCCTGTGGAACACCCCCATCCCCATCCATTCATTCCACTTGGCAAAATAAAAACCTGCAATTGACCGAAATCACCGAACTCTAACCTTCACTTGCCGGGGCGGACAGCCAACCGGCGACCGCCTTATATAGCGTACGTGTAGAAACTACCCATCCATAGATCACGATTCTGAGACCCGGCCCCTAGATGGTCTCTCCCTGGTCGGCTCCGCTTGGTTCCAGTATGTGTGCTTGTGCCACTTCGCGTGGCGGAGCTCTGAAAGCAAATTGTTTGATTTTCTTTTGCCCGTGCTTGGCCGCGGAAACGTATAGAAATTGTTAGCGGAAGCGGTGCGGGATCTGCTCCGGCTGCAGGTGGGCGTTACGTACGGGGGCCCTTGAATGTAGATATATATTTGACAGGGTCAACTTAATAGAAAGCCCTGTCTGTCTAGCCTGATATTGTCATCTCACAGGGGAGCTGTATTAGGTAGTTCTTTATTTGTTTTTTTGAGACTGAAAAAGGTGTCAATTTATTCATATTTGGTTTGGGCTTTTGGCTTTTAATGATTCCCCGAAATGTAGAACTGGGTTGACGTTTTGCTTAAATTTGGTTGTTGTTTAATTGCCTATTGTTAAATTATAAAATTAATTGGATTTACAAATTACATAATTGGGATTAACAAATTTTTAAAGGCAAGGAAAGCTAAATATTGAAAATATGAGTGGTTATATAGAAAATAAAATGTCATAAATAATAAAACTAATACCCGAGCAACAAATTTTCTTCTTTATAGGATAATTAACGTCAAATTCTGGCTAAAAAAGATGTTTGAAATGTTAAGGATTTCAGGATTTTCTGAGGCTGCCTGCAGGGAATATTATTCAACTTAAAAAAGAAAGGTTTTCAATGCTATTAGCTATTTCCATTGAATTATTATAAATAAAGCACAGCAACATTTTTGAAAATAAGAAAAGAAAATGATTGGAGACTTCAGAAAATAATATTTGTATGAAAGTTACTATATTTATAAAATCATAAATTTGTAACATATAAATAGATAAATAAATAAAGAAATAAATTGCTTAAAAGTTAGTTAAACGATGGTTCTTCTCTATGAAGACACCTCTAACTATTTAGAGCCGTTCCTGTATCTTTCTCCACTATTATTCTGCAACTTTCTTGTATCTCGCTCTTTGTATCGTTCCTCCGGCCGCGTGCCACTTGAGTTGCGTTGCTCTGGCGAGTTCAGTTTAATTTACGCCAGCAACTTAGTTTCGTTTTCACCGCATAAACGCTAATAATAAATGTGTAATAATAATAACTGTAAATAAATGCTAATTTAATTGTTTGTGTCTGCTCTCTCGCCTCTTTCTATTCCATTGCAGCGGCGGCACAAAGCAGAGCGAACCATCAGCAGCAGCAGCAGCACCATCAATACCGGCAGCAACATGCCAGTTCCCCGAGCAACAGCAACCCGAAGTCGGGTGCGGATGAGGAGGAGAACTCGAGCGAGTCGAATGCTACCACGAAGGCAGCTCTGGCCTTCACCATTGACCACTTCGACGATGCCTCGGAGAACGATGCAGCGGCTCAGGCGGCGCGCTACAAGAATATGATGGAGCGCTTCCAGAATCGCCACAAGCGCGGTGCCTCCATGTCCAAGCTGGAGACGGAGAAGGATACCAACACCAACACCACAACCTCAAACAGTGGGCGACACTCGCAGCGGAGTAGCTTGGATGCAGGCAGCAGCATGGCGGACGACATATCCTCCCTGACAGCGGCCACGCCCTCCAGCGAACAGGCGCCGCCAGTGCAGGTAAAGATGCGGGTGCGGGATCGCAGTGCATCCCGGGTGAGAGATGCCTCCAAGCGGCACAGTTGGTCGCCAAGGAGCTCAGGCAATGCACCAGAGCCAGCCGCAGCACCCAGACCCGCAAGTAGATCCAAAGTGCCAGCGCCTCCGTCGGCGGCGGCAACCAAGGCTACGTCCAATCTGGTGGCCAATCGCACAGCCAATCAGTTCACACCGCGCTCCACGGCCATGCAGCTGGCCCTGCGCCAGGTGGAGATGCTCTGCCCGGAGCCACCGCTCGCGGATGGCAAACATCTGGCCGATGATGCGGTGAGCGAGGCAGGCACCTACACCCTTGACGGCGACAACTACACGGAGGAGCAAAAGGATCTCATGAACATTGACAGGAATGGCAAGAAGTCGGGAGCAGGAGGGGCCGCTGTCAAGATGCGGCCAAAGCAATTGCCGGTCAAGGCGAACCGGGGCAGCAATGTCCTGGAGGTGAACTTTTACCATGAAACGCCGCTGCAGGAGCAACCAGCTCAGAGGAGCTCCACAGGTGAGAAACTTGGTAAGAATTAATAAGCTTTATATATGGATAACCCCTCTTTATGCAGGCGCCTACTTGGATCAACTAAAGAGTCGCGTGCTGCGTCAGCAGGCTCCCCTATCGCCTCCCACTCCCCCATCGCCGGCAGCGGATGTGGGCTGCTTCACCAGTGTGACCACCAGTGGTGTGCTGGCCAAGCAGCGTGCCCTGGACACGCATCCCAAGCTCACCCGGCACTCGCACAGTCTGTCCACCTCGCAGATCGACAGCTCCGAGTATGTGAGCAATGAGGCCAAGTTGAGGCACACGCAGGCATTGTCTGGCTCGGCCACCGATCGCCAAAAGGCTGAATATCGCCTGAATGTGTTCACCACCAGCACCAATCAGCAGCAGCAGGAGCAGCACCACCACCATCGCCACCAGTTGCCAGAGACGCCCACAACTCCGACTAGCGCCAGTCAGGCATCAGAAGCCGCCCTGCTGCAGACGGCGCAGACCAAGCAGGATTGGATCCAGGAGTGGGCGCGCAATGCTCGAGCAAGGAGTCTGGCCCAGGATGTGAGTGGAACGAGCGCCAGTCGCCGGAAGCAGCAGCAACAGCAGCAGGCCCAGGCACAGGTGAGCGAGCTCAGAACCAGTTTCAAAGCGGGAAGATGTTGAAATTTGCATTTTTATTTATTTACTTAAATGGGAAAATCCCATTTTGATTCTTTTTTGGTTGCGTGAATCATCATTAGATGGCAGTTTTATAATTATGTTTTTAGGAATTTTAATAAGGAAATTCAAAGTTGTAATTGTAATTTAGTTAAGAAGAATTTGAAAGCATAATTAGTAGTAATTTTTATTTATTTACGTACGATTTGAAAGCTTT
This sequence comes from Drosophila lacteicornis, assembly GCA_008044355.1. NCBI lineage: Eukaryota > Metazoa > Arthropoda > Insecta > Diptera > Drosophilidae > Drosophila > Drosophila lacteicornis. The sequence goes on from VNKF01010294.1 coordinate 11,322, forward strand.
ATTTAATAATTTGCTCTACATGACGTAGAGTTTATTTAATAAGCGTTGGTATTGTTGCCTCATCTTAACAATGCAGAGATTAGATTGCGTTATGATGATTCATCATTTACCCTAAGTCTGCGATCATTTTGTTAACGTTTGAATCTCTTAATCTTTGCTTAATTTTACACAACTTTGTTAGTTAATTCAATATTTGTTGGTTTCAAAATATATCTAAACAAGTGGAATATTTTATTAGGAATCAGTACTTAAATTTAAATTTTTAAAGGCATTAAAGTTAGCTTAAATATTTTTATTGTTATTAATTTAAAAAGAAACTTCCATTCCCTTTAAATTTTGGCTATTCTACTTGAATTTTACATCATGATGTAAAAACCAAACTACTTACCACAGACACAAACCCCAGTTTAAGGGAATGAAGAAATTTGTAGCACGCTTTTATGGGCTTCTTAGAAAAATCTTTAAAATAGCATAAAAGGTATATTTAGCTTTAATTTATTACTAATAATTAATTTTTAATTTATTAATAATAAATAGGTTCTAATTTAAAATGATTTAAAAATATTTAAAAACCAAATCCGTTTCAATCGTAAAATCTGAGCTCTCTTACTTCTTGAAATTGGTAGAAAAATGTATTTAGCTTTTGTTTATTATTAAAAATTAATAGAATTAAAATTTAAAATATTTTAAAATAAATACTAAATTCATTTTCAACGTAAAATCCTAGCTCCTTTCATCTTACAAATTTCCAGCAACTAATTACTTCTGTAATTACCTTTTATTTATTATCAATTGTAAATAGGCTTTAATTTAAAATATATTAAAAATATTTGAAAATTAAAACCAATTCCGCTCTCTCCTTCTTACTGATTTTCCGCAACTAATTCCATATGTTGTTCCTCTTTCCCAGCAACTCATGACACGCAGCTACAATTGCTCGGACACGGGCGGCGACTCCTTGACCGATGACAGCCTGAGCCTGTACAACCAGCAGCAGCAGCGACAGTATGCTGCGGCCGCCAAGCTCAATCGCAGTCTGGCCGAGCGATACCGGCTGCTGGGTGACTGTGACTACGCGAGCGATCCGGCGTTGTGTAGCCACGGTGGACAGGGGGTGGCGATGGAGCCTCCGTATAAGCCACCCAAGAGTCCCAGCAAGATTCCGTCGCCGCTGCACACGCTGGGACGTGCGCGCAGTGCCAGTCGCTCGCGGCCGCCAACGGATGCGTATTTGGAGCAAACGGCAGCCGCCATAAGCAACCTGCAGCAGTCGCTCTCCCGCCGGAGCTCCGTCAAGTCGCCGGCTCAGAGCAGTCCGCAGCACAGTCTGGAATCGGGCATGATGGGAGCGGGAGCAGGCGGTGGCTACAGGCGATCGCCGCTACACAGGGCGCTCATGACCAGCAGCATCAACGAGGCGCAGCTGCAGTTGCTGACCAGCGGCGAGTATCTGCTCAAGCAGTTGCGTCGCCGCAAGAACTCGCTGGAGTACGATCCCGGACAGGAAGAGGAGCAGGATGAGCAGCAACCTGCAGCTGCTGCAACCCCCTTGTCGCCGCTGCGTCGATCGACCAGCTTCCAGCAGCAGCAGCAGGGACAGCATCCCGTGCGTCAGGCGCGTCCTAATTTCCAGAACCTGTACACACCGCCAGCTGCCCGACATGCCCACGCCCTGAGCACCCACCAGCAGCAGCAGCAGCTAAAGAAATCGGCAAGCAGCAACAACTTCGAGCAGGCCTACAGCGACTACGACAATGAGCTGCAGTACTATATCAACGATGAGGACGAAATGGGCACCACCGGGGCCTACTACTCCAGCAACGAGGAGGAGGAGGAACCGGAGGATACCCAGGGATCGGTGCCGCTGAGCAACACACGCATGAACAAGGCCCTGCTGATGCGGATCGAGAGGAGCAAGCAAAGGGTGGCCGGCGGTTCCCAGGCCCCAGTGAAACCCACGTCTGCGCCAGCTGCTGGCAAGCTGAGCGTTGCCCAAGGTGGAGCTGGCTTGGTGGCCTGTCCCAATACCCCGGAGATGCCGCGCAGGGGCATAAAGAGCGCGCCGAGGGTGGCGCCGGGCTCCGGCAGTCGAAACACTCGCCAGTCCATGCCCCGGGAAACGAGTCTCAGTCGGTTGGCCCAGCAGGTGCCGAGTTCCCTGGCCAATGCCAAGAAGCAGCTGCTCCAAACGGCCAACGCGGGCGTCGCCTCCAATGCCGGGGGTCAGCGCGTGCAGCCCAAGTATCTGGACATCTCCAAGTACAAGTCGGCGCAATCCAATAGCTTTTTGCGCAAGAACGATGCGAAGAGCACACTGAAGCCGGCAGATCAAATGAAGCGCAGTCCCAGTGCCTCCTCCATGGGCCTGAGTCGCGGTGAGGGAACACGCGCCAGCAATCGGAGTGTAAGGAGTGCAGCCTCTGCCATGAACACCAGCACTACCTCGTTGGGTGGCGGCAATGCCGGAGGAAGAGCCTCGTCTGCTGTAAGACGCGATCTCTCAGGTGGGGTTACTCTTTATCATTATATTATATATTATATTATCATTATTATATTATCATTATCATTATATCTTTATCTTTATATTATTATCAATAAAATATTATTCTTGGTGTTTTTTAGTTAACAAACAAAAGGAGGCAGAGATGGCCATGTGGAAGAGACGCTCCACGTACGATCCCATGAAGGCGGCCGCCGAGGATCGTCGCAAGAAGGAGGAAGCTAGACGTGCCCAAAGCAACCAGGCTCAGCGACAGATGAACGATTTGGCGGATGAGGAAGTGCCTTTCGAGAGGTAATTTAGATGGTCTTTGGTTTGGGCAACGAATAGCAAGGTCCTTAGGTAGATAGATCTCTCTTTTAGGTGATATTTATGAAGTTTATTCGAATTTATTTAAATAAGAAGAGGTAAATAGGCAACTAGTTGCTAGGAAACGTAATTAGATAGAGGCCTTTAGGTGGCATTAAGAGGCATTTCTTTATATTAATTAAGGAATTAGTGATCCTAATTAATTAGATTTGCTTAAGAAAAAATTTCAAATAATAACATATAAATTAGAAATATATATTAAATAATATAACAAGGAATAAATTGAAACCCCAATAAAAAATCTGCAATTTTAGGGAAAAAAAATATATCCGCTTTCTAATTTCAATTTAAAACAAATAAAAATAAAAATATTAAATATTAAATATTCATATTTTCAATTTAAAATAAATACCAATCTTGCATTTTTGGCAGATCGATACTATTTTCAATTGAAGAATTCAACTAGAAAGGTATTCATAAATGCAGTAATTTTATTTAATAATTAAAGAATAAATCCTGCTAGCTGCTTTGTTTTTTCAAGAGCCAAGCTAAACTTTTTCATGTTCCTAATAATAAATAAAGGTCATCTCTAGACACTCTCTCTCTTTTACAAATTTGTAATTAAATCTTTATGTATTTGTGGCTATATATTATACTGGAGTGCTACAGAAATCACTAGCGTTTTGAAATCACTTAAGAAGGTGTCAAAAAGTGTGCTACAAAATGTGTCATCGTGAAAATAAACAAATTTTCTCTGAATTTAAAACCTCAAACATTTTATTGTTTATTTTTATACATCGTTTAAGGTGATTTCAAAACTCTAGTGATTCCTATGGCATCACCTATAATATATGTATATGTGGTATATAACCGAATAGTTTAGCTATTTTATTTTTCCTTTAGGAATCTGTTAGAGACACACTCTACCCTTAATGATTTAAAACATATAGCATATATATTTTCAATTATCTGAACTTGATTTGTAACCCTTAATTTTGGTTCTTTTTATTATTAGCTTAAGGGTATGGGTAATTTCGCGGCTAGAGGTAAAGGTGCGTTTCCTGGACATAGACATAAATATATATATTAGCTGTAATCCAACTATATCTCTCATGACTCACTCCTAGTTCCTGATTTCTTCTTATGATTTTAACTTTTAAGTAGTGGCTAAGAAGCGAGAATTTTTGTAACCTAACACCGCTCAGCTAAATCGAATGAGTAGGAACTATTAGGTCCTAATGTACTTATAATTTCGCTAATTGATTTCTTCTCTTTAATTTCTGAACACCTCAAAAAAAAAAAAAAAAAAAACACCACAACACACCAACAAAACACCAACACTCCAATAACTATCGGTAGACCATCACGCTCCCACTACCGCCGTGGACAGTTATGACCAACGGATGGTGTGCTAGTTACCGATTTCTGAGCCCTCATCAACCCAAACACAACCTAAACATTCAGTCGACTATCTTTCCACGAAACCAAAACAGAAAACCAAATACAAATACTTTCCACTACCAACAACCACACATGCCACGCGATCTAACACGGTGCAAGCAGCAGCAGCGGCAGCCACAGCAGATTGTATCACTAGGACTCGATGCTAGTGTGATTTACAATCGCCGAATCGAATCGAATCGAATCGAACAACGATCAGTTTGAAAAAGGGATCTATCTCGTGTAGAATCCACAAAAAAAAGAAATACGACAACTAAAAAATTCAACGAGAGCCAAGCCAGCCGAAGCCGAATGCCAATGTAATAGAAAATTCTCTCCGAATTCTCTCAGTTGTAGTATAAATACTGTTGAACGTTGTTACATGCATAAATTATCAATCATTTTGTTCTTCGTTTTGCCGTTGTGCAATTGTCTCGACCAATTTGTTCGTTCGTTCGTCAGTTTGTTAGTTCACTTGTCTTGCGTGCGGCATCATTTGATATTTTGTTTGGCTAAAGCAATGAATATGCGCCGTGAAATGCTCTCGAAGATTGACAACTAACTGCATCGATATATTAACTTATAAACTTACATTGGCAGCTGATCAGGGAAATTGAAATTGAGGGGATTCAAGCATTGATTGAGGGGTTTTTGTATGAAATTATCGTTGAGAAACATTGCAACATATTTTTATTTTTACTGAAATAATTCAATATATATTACAACAATATTGATCTTCTAAATATTATCCATTAAGAACATAAAGACCAAAGCACACATGACAGGAACCTTCTTTTAGCCTACCAATATTAGGCGTGGAAACAGAAAATGCACTTAAAATTCCCAAGTACGATTTTAGCGACACACCAACCTCGCAAAATGTTGAGTTTGATCGTCAACAAAATTTGTACTGATAAAGTTTCTTCTATAATTTTGTGTTTAACGTTATTCCTTATAATGTCTTGCTAATAATAACTGACAACTTTATGTTTTTATAAATTTAGGGGGTTAAAAAATAAGAGTAACCTCTCTTTAGCCTACCAATATTTAGCGTAAAAGCAGAAAATGCACTTAAAATTCCCAAGTACGAATTTAGGGTAACACGCAAAATGTTGAGGTTGATTGTTAGAAAAATTAGTACTGAGGAAGTTTCTTGGCTGGAAACCGAAACAACTGTCTTCGAACACTATCTTGTGTGTTAAGGCATCAGTCAGAAAAAAATCCTTTAATATGTAATATATTCTCCAAAAGTTTTGTATTTAATGTTATTTTCTATAATAACGTTTCTAATATGAATAATAACTGTCAACTTAATGTTTTTTATAAACTTAGAGGTTTACAAAATTCCAAAATCAACGACTGAATATTTTTCATACCATTTCCAAGACAATTCATGTTTAAAAACCCTTTTTTTCGATTTCCCCGAATCAAAAAGCAAGCGTCTTTGCATTTAAAGTTTGAAAATTCTTTGTTCCTCTTCCAAATTGATGCAACCCTATTTAACCAACCATAATACATACATAACTATATCTACTTTGTTGACTAATATTTCTAAAAAAAAATGGTTTTTGTAAAGTGTACAAATGTTTGTCCTGTTTAAAGCCTAACCGACATCACATTTATTGAACATGCCTCATTCTAACCTCAGCCTAACCACGGAGCCTAACCACTTAACCACACATTAGCCCAGCTAACACATAGATACACCAATTAAAAGCTTCCTTAGAAATCGCTAGAAGAGTACTAGAAAGTACACATACATCCATTCAAATTGTTTGCATTTAGAAATATGGAAATTCTTCAAGGTTTAAAGGTAACAAAAAATGCTAATTAATATTTTTCCACGTACAGTGTGCTGCGCCCAGCCAACAATCTGACCATCACGAGCGGCGGCGTCAGCTACAGCCCGCGAAACTCCGTGGAAAACGACGCCTGGACGCTTGGTGAATCCTCCGAGTTCGGCGAGTATCCCGATGACTACGATGAGAACGAGGAGGAGGAGGTGGACGACGATGAGGAGCATGACGACTATGTGGGCCAGGAGTCTGATGATGTTTTTGAAGCGGAGTCCGGCGAGGCTGCCTAGTAGGCAGGTGACCAGAAAGTAAACACAAACCAGCAACAGTGATATATATAAATTCGATATATACATAACTATATATATATGTATAACATATTGTATTTCTTAGCAATCGATGATGATATAGACCTAACCTTCCCTGAGTTAATCAAGCTTCATTACTAGATATCTAAAGCTGGCATGATTTATTTATTTGGAGTTTATAATTTGAATAGCGAAAAATCATCGAATAATCTAATAAACGGAATATGCTAAGTGAACAAGAGTTACTCACTTCTGATCTGTCCAACAAAAAAACGCCATAGATGACCTCTTTTTAAAATGTTCAATACAAAGCTAAAGTCAACTAACAAGAAGCAGAGTTTTAAATATTTTTTAAAGCCTTGAAAGTAAACAAAACTAATTTAAAAATGGATTATTTTTTAAATACATAATTCTATCATGGTCGGTTATGGTGCAAACGACGAGAAAAATACTCAGATGTGTCCTAGGACCTTAAGGGCGAGCATGAACGACTGCAATCCTAGTGCTGAACAAACAATATTATTTTAAGAGTTGCTGACCCCAAGGAATTGAATTGTTTTTGAAATTCGATCTAAAATTTAAAGCGTTCGAAGCCAGGGAATTAGTTTGCAGTTACTCAACAAGTCTCATGTCTGTAGGTTTTTATATATGTACATTTATGCGAACACACTCGATGGAAGGTAGCTTACATAACAAATTATGATATTGTCTAGTTTTATACATGCATACAACAACACACTAGCTGAGTACGTCTAGTTTAGTACTATATAAATGGAGCATATATGTGGTATTCGCTTTTAAACCAGCTAAATTGTTAAAGTATTTATCTTGGAAGCAAACTAATGGTGTCGGTGTCCATGTTGCAACTGCTCTCTGAATATTATTCACATGGATTTGAGTTCATTTTTACAGCAGCAAGTATTTTGAATAACATAATATGTAACTCCAAACGCCCAAGTCAGCTTAAGCAATAGACAATATTTATATTTATACTATAACTAAAGACTTCTTGGTAATTTCAAAATGTCCAACAAAACAGGAGTTCAGGAGCAGTTGCCCGGTTTTAATTATTATAACAAGATATATTTTAAAAGAATTTAAACATAACTAAACAACAGCCGTCTATAAATTTTTTTAAAATTGTATATTTTAAGTATTTAAACAGAGACGAACGAATTGTTTTCCGTATTGTGTCCTATATTTTCTTGTTATTTTATTTCTCCAATAGTTTTATAGATAAACAAAAATAAACCAAGACAAAATAAACAAAAATTTTAAAGAACAAAAATGTTGTTTTGATTGAATTAATTTTTCAGGTTCAACGAACTGGGATAAATTTAAAGACGATTATGAGTAATACGTAAGGCTTTTTTATAAAGATATCTCTCGTAGTCAGTCCCCGTGTGTATATCCACATTTTGTTTCGAGGCAATAAGAGAATGTTTCCGTTTTCAAATATATTTTAGCGAACTGAATTCGAATTCTTTTCGAAAGCGTAAGGTTGTTGGAAGGTTTTCTATAATTACCTTAAAATTCCCAAGTTCGAATTCAGTGACAATCTTTTAAGGTTGAACGTGTCAGCTAAATTTATATCTGATGATGTTTATTAGTTGGGAACTAAAAGAGATTCTTTTCGAAAGCGTAAGGTTGCTGGAGGGATTTCTGTATTCACTTTAAAATTCTCATGTTCGAATTCAGCGATAAACTTTAAAGCTGAATCTGTCAGCAAAAATTAGTACCGATGAGGATCCTTGGCTTGGAACTCAATGATATAACTTCATATCTCATACCGAGTCAGCAAAAAACTTAGTTAGCTTTATATCACATTTGATATCATGTTAAATAAAAAATAAAAGAAACTAACTGTTAAAAGTCAACGCTCTATATTTTTAATTAAAATTTCCCTTGACTCAATCGAAATATCTGGCAAAAAACTTTATTAAAATTCACCACCCCTGGATACCATTGTTCTAGGGGAATTCAAAATGAAAAAAACAAGAATTTTCCTGTGTCTGAATGATGTCGAGACTGGAAACCATGACGGATGCTAAAAAGTACAATACATAGCAAAGCAAAAAAAAAAAAAGAGACTAGAATGCTGATACGGTAAGAGCCAAGCGAAAAAGAGAAATAAAGTGAAGCAAAACTAATTAAATTATATGAAATAGAAATGTAAACAACAAGCTCCAGCTAAAACAAAATAAATAAAACAAGCCATTAATATGTATGCAAAAAAAAAGAAGGAAAACAGCAAAACAACAAAGCAAAACAATTTCATGGTGGAGAAAACACCAGCTTTGGGAATCCGAAAATAAATGAAATTAAATATTTGTGCATTTTCGTCTAATAAATATACAAATTAAATTTTCTGCATTCAGCTTTGGCAATTAAATTCTGAGCAAGAAAAAATGTTAATGAATAAATAATGAATTTTATAATTAGATAGTTGCAATTTCAATTAAGAGAGGAATATAAATAATCAATTCCAGGCCATGTGCGTATTTTATTTGATTTAGAGTAGCAGTTACTTAAAATATTTATTTAAAATATTTTAACAGAAATATAATTATTCCAAATATGAATAAAACCAGTTGCTGAAGAATTATTTTGATAAAACAGTAGCCTTTATCTCAAAGCTAGCACCTGTTAGGCAAGATATTGTTTTGGTTTTTTTATTTTTTTTATTTTAAGAACAACAAAGAAATATAAAATCTAAAAGGAGAGATCTTATTAATTATTATGATTGTTATTAACCTTTGGGTTGTTGTTTATTGTTTGGCACGTCTGTTTTCTGGCTACCTCATCACACGCTCATTTCAATTTCAATATCCATTCCCATTCAGATTCTGAAGTGCCCCTAAGTCCCGCACTATCCGAAAGATACATATATATCATAGCGCTGCGCTCGAGGGGATTTTTGTTTTTATATAGAAATGTTTGGGGTCTTTGGCTGCTTGGGTTTAGTCTGGCACTTAAAAATGGTTTTATTTATGGGCTTTTATCATTTCAGCTTTCCCAGGATTTCTGATATCGCCATAAACAAATAATGCCTAATGTGCATTAACTCATAAACAATGCAAATCAGTATTTACCACAAGTGATTGAAGGAATCCGGCTCTTGGAATTTATTCACCACATTGCCACTGCCGGTACTTGAGGCCACTTGGACTGGCCTGGGTTGGGCTGTTCTAGGCTGGGCCCCTCATGATAAATGCCACTATATCCATCCATCTGCCCCAAGGCCCCTGGCGAAATGGAAGATTCCGGAGCTCTGCATTGGCCGCTTCTTAGTGCGTCAATGAAGACTTTTCAGCTTCTCGATTGCCATTCAGCCCTGAGTACCACACATACATTTGTCATTTGCTGCCGGCAATTATAAATATTTGGCATGTGTGTGCATATATCATGACTTTATGGCATCTTGTGTGGCGGATTGACAGTTTGCAGTACTTGAACATGCAATTTTCTTAAGAATTTATAGAGAAAACAATTTTTAAGGTATAATTTTATTGATCCGGATAGATCCTCTTAAAGTTATAGTACAATCCAGGATTGTAGACATCAAACATGGGATGTCTCATCACTATATGTCTGAAATGCCAACGCTCGGCTATAAGGATTAGAATGGAGAACACATAGCCAATGCCCAGAGCCACAAAGGAACTCCAGAATTTCTCCAGGTTCATGAGGGCCTCCTGTTGAGCAGGAGCCTCTGCCGGCAGCCTCTGGATGGCATCCTTTAGCCACTTGGTTATAAGACCTGCAAAGTAAGGCACTTTATATTAAATTTTTTGGTATTTCTGGACAGGATTTCTTACCCCCCTCCGCCAGGTGTTGAATGGAGCTGTCAACGCGTTTCTTAAGCGCCGAATTCTTCTCCATGGCCACCACTACGGGCATATAGACCACACAGTCCTTCATGATGTGCAAAGTGGAGCCAATTCCCGATCCGGAATCGTCGGCCACTCGCAAATAGCGCAAATAGAACTCGCTTTCGTAGTAGGCGCACTGACCCTTGGCTATACGTGCAGTCTGCGGTGGAGGGTCTTTCATTATAATTATAATAAATAATTAAATAAAGAAATTAATGGTCTAAGGAGGTAGGGGAAATCGTACCCATACTTTGAAGACAATCCTAAACCCACAAAACAAGTGATATTTTTCACACGTTTATTTTAGCACGTTTTTCTTGTAAATAAATTACTTTGTCAGTAAATTTCTTTGCTTTTTTTTAGGTAAAACTAAAACTAGCACATAAATAAACTCTATTAAGTCACCTAGATACTTTTCATATCACATCAGATTACCTTGCAGACTTGAAAAATAATGACTCTAAATTAAAAATGTGTCCAAATACGCTTATCACAGAGATAACACACTCAGAGTCCAAGAACTGGTTAAAACTGCTTCTTGTTTTTCTAAATTGTGGTTTAAAGTTCATTGCTACGACATTTTTGATAACGATAATAATTTAAGATCTTTGTTAAGGCCTGATATGAATCGGACATGGTAGAGTGTTCCTATCAACGTCCTAATTATTTGTTGTGTGGTTTTTAAGAATGAATAATAACAATAATATCTATTCAGATTAATCTTTAAATAATAATCTTAAAATAATAATAATAATAATAATTAATATTGTAATTTTGCTCACAAGATCTTCCCTTTGGCTGATCACATCCATTTTCTGGCCCACTTTTTGGGCAACCTCATCGGCGGCATCCAGGAAAAACTGTCGGTTCTCAGAGTCTCCGGCAGAAGGTTGGATGTGGGAAAGCAGCAGACCCTCCAGGGTGTCGATAGTGACTCTGAAAATATTAATAATATAATTAAATACTCAAAACTCTTTGTTTTCAATTAATTTTTACCTCGCTGCGGGATTGGCCAAAATGGCTGTAAAGCTGGCCCGATAAGTGGCCACCAGCAGGATGCAGTAGATCCAGTACCAGCCAGTCAGCACCCTCAGTGGCCAATTGCGAGGCATACGAGGCAGGGCCACATACAGGAGCATACTATAAGTAAGTAGAATACAATTCGTATAATCGTCGAAAATATCCCAACGACTCCCAGATCCTTTAGAGGTACGATAGCGAGCTATGGCTATCCGAAAACTAATTCGGCGATATGTTTTTGGGTCCAAGGGAGCACCACGCTTCATCCGAAAGCAGCGAAAAAATCCCTCGCCTCCGCCTCTGGTGAGAAATGCGTTGAGGAAACTGATGCCATAGAACACCGTTCCCACGACGAACAGGGAGAGCAGGACACCTGCCCACATACCCCCGCTGAAGGGCAGGATAAAGGTTTGCCAGGAGTTGTTCGTGGAGGATTCTGGCGTGAGGAAGGTCAGACAGTCGAAATTGTGAGGGAGACTTAGCTCCACTGATTGCAGATACACCTGGAACTGGTGCAGGTCACCAATGGCAAAGCGGGCTGTGTGAGTAGCCTTTGGGGAGAAGACAATTTTATTTTTTATGATATATATTTATTAAATTTAATACATACCACCTCCTCTATAAGCATGGATTCAATTCTGGTCTCATTCTCCGGATATCCATCCGAATTCTCATTACCAAATCCATCAGCTCCAAGCTCCCAGTCTGCATTTTCGCTTTGGTTGGGTTTATAGTAACTGGGCTTGAAATTTAGAGCCTTACCCAGGGTATTCATGATCTCCACTTCAACCCCTTGGTAACTGTTCGTCGTGTTGACCCACATAACCATGGGTACGTGTTCCGAAATGGCCACAGGCACTGAGGAACCTATAAAGGAAGTGATATTAAAAAGATCTGTGAGATCAATAAGATCCAGAACTTTCTAGAGTTTTCAAATCAATTAAAAATTGACCTAAAAGTATGAAAAAAAAATTTTTTTATAAAAAAATCAATGTAAATTCGTTGTCTAAAATATACAATTTTGTAGCATAGTTTTGAGCACATTTTGTATGGGATTTCAAATCAAAATTACCATCTAAGTTACTCGTTTTATCCGCAAACAGAACTTTGCCGTTGACACTTTTTCCCGACTCCCAGTTGACGATATTTTTCAAAACCAAAACGCCGCTTAAGATGCCGGGAAAGGCAATTGTGGAAATGGTGAATCTGCAAGCAAAGATCATTAAAGTAATTCCAAATTATTTAAAATTATATTTAACTATTTTAAAAAATGGTAATAAAATCAATCGAAAAACTGCTATCAAGTATGAAATAAAATATTTTAAATCAGATTTTCTCAGAAATAAAATTTCGTAGCATACTTTTAAACTCAACTTTAATTGATTTCAAAACCAAACCAATTCCTGTGGCTCTCTTTAATACAAAACCTAAGACCTACTTCTCATCCAACTGCCACTTGAGGAACACTGTGCCCAGGAACACGCTCCACAGGTGGATCATATCCCGCTCGAACAGCCGTGAGTCATGCAGCAGGATGAACTTGCTCTGGGCATCCAAGGACCTGCTGTCGTATATGTATCTCAGGAATCGCTGCACCTGCCAGCCATTGAGTATGGTGATCACATTGAGTTCACAGTCGCTGGCCTTGATGGCCTTCAGAATGAGCTCCACCTGCCTAGAGGGCCGCAGCAGATCCTCGCTGGCATTTATCCGCACTACGAAGAAGGGAACCACTTGGCGGCCTGCCGCCTCGAAGAACCTCCTGTCGTAGATGGAATAGTGCCGGTCGTCCGTGATCACACCGAAGCACCTCTTCACATTGGCCGCCCACAGAATCCTCTGGAGCAGCTGCTTCAGCTGCATCTCGTAGCTGTCCAGTGGCACATGAGTAGAGGAGGATATGGATGACAGGCCTGTGGCGAACGTGAGGGACATGCAGGCCCCGGCCAGGACTCCCAGCCAGCGCATCCTTTCGCCGGCGAACAGCAACTGCGGCGGCAGTTCGTTAACCTGCTTACCGGGAAGCCTCCGCGGACCCTCATTGCGTATGCAGATCTAATTAAACTTGTCCGAAACCCCCGTGAACTGGGTGGTCCCCGACTGTCAGTCGTCAGTCAGTCGGACAGTCAGTCACTCATCGGGTTGGCGCTGGCCGACGACCTGATTTACTCGCACTTAAACTTTCCGCCAGTGCCGGGGTTATCTAATTAAAGTTTTGCGGCCCGGGGGAAATACGTTTTTTTGGCCCAGGTAACTTCGTTGTATTCAAGGTTAAAGGGAAGCCCTTCCTTTGCGGCGATGACACACGCTTGGCCCCAAATGGGTTTCCATTGGTATTCAGGATAAACAACACAAGAGGTTATATTACAAACTTAATTAATTTGTTTGTTTCTTTATATATTATAATTATTAGGATTCTTGTATACACTTTCCTGAGTAAAAACGGTTTAATTTTAGGATACTTTTTAATATCTATGATCTAGAAAGTCATATTAGGAATAAAAGCCTTTAATTACATTCCTTAAATGTTAACTAATCTACGTATATTTTGCCCTAAAGCAGTGGTGCCCACAGCCCTGACTCGCGACTCAGAAAAATCCCTGCCCAGCCTCAGCCTGCACACGCACAGTATGCACAACGTACCAGTGTGGTGGAATTTGTAATTTTTTGGCTAATTCTAGACTTTTTTGGAGCTAAATATCTTTTTTCCTCATAGCTAATTTTTAAACTATATTACAATGAAATGTTAGCTACTTTTTATTTAATTTTTAGCCACTTTCTTCTATTTCTTACTCACACAAAGTCCATTCCAGCAGGCCTGGCCTTATAGTAATTATCTTCTACAATCTTCCTTCCTTCCTTGGCTAATTTAAGGACTGCATCCCACACTATGATATATTACCCATATCTGCGGACCTAAAAGGACCCTAACCACATGACGTAAACCAAAACAACCCGGTCAAAACCTAACCAAAACCGATAATAACCCAAGCATAGCAAAGCATATCAAACTCAATCCTAAAGAAACTGACCAATCAAGCGTCATTAAATTTCATTTAATCAGTCGCCACTGATTGAGATCTATGGCGAAAGCCAGTCTTCTTCCGATCCGATCTTGTCACTAATTCGACGACAGCCCGTTGCCCACCACTTCGCTTCCCCTCGGACAATTGGATCAGACCAATTTATCATAAGACCATAACTAATCCGACTGTCCGTCTTCATTAAGGGGAGACGCGGGATAGGGATCGGGATCGGGGACCGGACTGATGATGATACTGCAGTGGCAGTCGCAGTCGCGAAAATCAACAACAAATTGCGATCATCCGCAGTCAAGGCCCAGACACTAACGATATAGTAATGCGGACGACGACGTGTCACCGTGTCAGTCGGTCCATCAGTTCGTCAGTTCAGACCATCGGTCAGCCGATTAAAGCAGCCAGCGCCCAGAAGCCGCATTCAAATACCCATTAATGTCAGCTCAAGTCAGCCGAGAGTCCGCGTCCAAGCCAATCAGCCTGCGGATGCGATGTGGATGTGGATGTGGGCAGGTAACAGGTAACCCAATCAGTCTTACGTACCGGGGACCCACACCCATCGTTATATAGCCAGTGCCGTCGTCGTCGTAGTCGTCGTCGAGAATGGTCTTCTTCTGCGCTTTATTGTCGTGTAATTAACTTTTTCCGAATCGTCCGGATTTGGAATTGTTTGCACATAATTGCAATTTAATTATTTTCCCTCGCTCGTTTCCCTTTTCATGTTTTTATGGATTTATGTTGGTCGCGCGGTCGGTCTGCTGGCCATTAGTCGGGTAACAGGTAACACCCGTCCCAAGATCCAAGCGGACAACCTGGCCGGCCGATGGCAGGTACGAGCTAGGTAGGCAGAGGTAGCGCAGAAATCGATTTTAGCCACCCCCGGACCGCTTCCCATGTCCAAGTGTCAGCCGGTGTTGGGTCCGGTCTCTGGACCGGCACTCAGAGAAAATTATTTTAGTGTCTTATAAATATTTACGAAAGTAAAAAATATAAGAAAGAGAAGAAGAACTATATTAGGAAATTTAGATATTTTTAAATCTTACAAAATTAAAGTTTTTATTGTTAGAACTCAGCCATTAATTAATATTAACATTATATGTATTAGAAAATACTAATATAAGCCCAGATAAAATATAAAGTGTCTGGAAAGAATGGTTTATCTTATGATTAATACATTAATTAGCAACAAAATAATAAAAAAAAATGCATTTTTGTACGTCTCTATATTAATATTATATTTTAATTCCAAATAAACCAATGGATAAATTATTTAAATCATATTTAAAATATAATTTAAGACCAGATTAAAGCAAAACCATTGTGAGCCAACCAATATTTATTTAAAAAGCTTTAATAACGTTAACTATTATTCCAAACGCTTTAAGGAAATTTTAAATCACCGAAAATACATCGGGGTTTCCCTTTAAATATAAATATAAATTTAAAAAAAAAAGATTAAGAAATCAAATATCACCCTATTTCTTTTTTTCGAGCTGTTTGAAACCCTTTAAAAATACATTCATATCTGTCTTTAAATTCATTGTTTAAATTTAAAATAAATCTTGTTAAAATATATATTTAGAAAAATGAATATCATCCCATTTCTCTCGGTGTTATCCCGGGTTCTCTGCTCTTAACGAGTGCATCGCATGTGGTGGGAACGAGCGGAGATTTCGGTGAGGTAGAGTAACAGGGTCCAGCCAGCCGAGTGGAAAGCATTTTGCACTTTTATGGCCCAGATTCACTTGGCCCACGATCCATGGCCAAAAAAAAAAGCAAACAAAACAAAAACGTAGCCGAGGGCTCGCTGCTGTTGTTGGCCAGGCTGTTTGCATTGACACATTTTCTATTTTTGTTTTCCTTGGGAGATTTTCTCGGTTTCCCTGGGCAGAAATTTATGGGTTCCTTGAGGTTTCCACCTCGGCTGATCCCCGTGAGCACAAGAGCCGGAGTCGAGTCGGCATTCGGCATTCGATATGCTTCTGTTTTAATTCCTACAAAATATTTTATGCGAATTTGGCAGTTTATTGTTGTCGGCTTTGGCTTAGAGTGTGAAATGTAACAAATTTTCCCCGGCGTGTGCGTGTGCGTGTGCCTGTGGTGATGGTGATGGTGCCCTGGGAAATAATTCAACAGTTTTCCCACCTTCTGTTCGACTCGGCAAGTTTTCCTCTTCAGCAACAATTTTCCCCTGATTTATTGCCCCAGCTGTGGTCCTCCATCTTTATCTATCTGGGACTAGGGTTTTTTTCCCTTTCCTTACCGTATTTTTTTTTTGTTTTTTTAGCAAGTTAACCTTTTCCAGTTACTTACAGTTTACAGAGAGCAGGAATGAAATATATTTATTCTCGGGTCCATAGCCAAAGTTTTCTTTCTAGTTCATTGACAAAGTTCGGTTCACACGGTCGCAGCCGCTGGAAATACATATTTATAAATCTCACTTCTGATTAGTAAATCGGTGCAAACTGGTTTAGTATGCAAATCGAATTTTTGCCAACTCTATTTGAGTTTAAATATATATTTTTCGTATATTTAATTAATTTACATGTGTCGCCTGGCTAATTTATTCCTTAATTGGTACATGTCAATGGAAACAGTCCATGTAATCCGCTTAAAATATCAATTCCAATTTGAATTATATTCGTAATTAAATTCAAAAAGGTTCACCTGATTTATGCTTCCTATTTCCACCTGAATGGGTCCTAATCCCCAACAATCAATAAGGAAGTCTGCCAGAGAGTTCAAAGGCAATTAGGCTGAATATTTTTTTATTTGGGAAAAGGTTTCAGAGTACAGGGAATATATTTTTGGATTAATCATAAAGCTCAACCTGAAAAGTTCAATGATGGAGAGTCATGACCAACCACCACTTGCGTTTAATCTTAGTTAATTTTTATCAGTTGATTGCCTCGAAAGCTGCCACAATTGTTTTATTAAAACGAGGTCGTTGGGAAAAAAGTAATCTGGTATTGTTTGTCTAACTAATATTGGGGCTTCTACTCAAAGATATTAGTTTGTTTATTTGTGGCATTAAATGTATGCAGTTATGTAAATAATTATTTTCTTAGATATACATATGTACATAGTTTATAGGTTATTTAAGTTATATTATTATTATTTGAAATGATCTTCTAGTTAGTTGATTTGCTTATTTATTAGTTTTATTCTCATAATATATAATAAATATTGGCTTTCTATTTACCAATATACGATTACATATATAGGATAACTATAACTTGCTGAGTTTATTAAAAGTTATTGTTTTTGATAACAAATATAGTCTTTGTTTTGTAATGTTTAAGACAAATTATAAAAAAAATACTCTTAAATCTATAATATTAACAATTAAGTCCATTTTCGTATTGTGAATTTAGAAATTTAGGTTATATTTTAAGATATCAACTATAAAAGAAATATTTTCCTTAAAAGGGTGATTTTTTCTGAGTCATACCAAATACCAATAAATTTTCTAAGATGCCGAAAGGCTATCTATTGTTTTTGCTTTATGCAGCTTTATTTTTGTTTTCAACCAAAATCTAATATCTTTAGTTTTACCTTTTACCTTTTTACCTTTACCTTTACAGTCAAGAACAAATTTAAAAGGTTTGGTATAACTCTGTTTCTGCAGAACCATCAATTCTTAACTCAGACTAATCTTATATTTTTGATACTTAATTTTACCATACCTAAATTTAATTATATCTTACAGAGAGTTTAAAGTCTTTAGTTTAAGATCAAGAGGATAAATGCTTTTGAGTTTATTTTGTAAGCTTAATCTTAATTTCAAAGATTTTAATGGTAACTCCTCTACTTACAGAGTTTTTATATATAAAACAGCAGCCAGATATGGTCAGCAATAAGCAATAAGTTAGACTACAATACACCATACAACATATGCACATATATATGTATACATACATATATATATATAGTATAATCAGTCTAATCAGACAGACTGTATTATCTGACCAAACTCTGGCGTCTATTTGAACTAATTTCATTATCTTAATGAGGACGTTATTAAATTATTCACGTTTACAAAGGCGACTCGCATCGAACACGTTGTCCCATATCAATGACCAATCTACGAATCTATGTACGAGTGGTGTTCCTGCCCCTTTGTACTATACTATATTATATCCGCTAGTCGCCGGAGCGTGTGTATGTTGTGTGTGTGTGTGGGGGCTCCATTGAATAAAACTTAATCAGCGTTTAATTAAATGCACAGAGAGACAAGGCAAGGGGGTGGCTGGGTGGTAAAAAGCGATTTCGTTGATTATGTAAATCAATTGAGCAGCGAGATAAAAACGCGTTTTTTTTCTCCCGTTTCGTTTTGCTGATAAATCGAAATCGTTCTTTGGCATTATTTTCTGTTTTTCTTTTCTCGTTCTTTCCGTCGTTGTTTTTTATTTTTCTGTTTTTTGTTTTTTTTTTTTGCCCGCGGCTTTGACTGGTAACGGTTTTTATATAATCACTTTGCCCCGCCGTTGTTTGCCTAGCATTTTATTTTATTTTATTTCATTTTCCCAATACACTCATTGTTTTCCTGTATGCCAGTGTGTGTGTGTAAATCGAAAATCATGACAGCGAGCCTCTTTTTATGCCCTTTCCAAAAGAGGGTCCAATAGTTTTGGCCATAAAGATGGAATAGTTTCCATTTCTAAAGGTTTTTGTAGGCTGAAATGTGAGAAAAAAATATTTTTGAATTGGTATTAAGGGGAGTTTACTTTCTGTCAAAAATTTGCTCAGTAAAAAATGTATTATATTAATAGTTCATGTCAGGAAAGACACTAAAGATTTCAAATCAATTAAAATATTGTGTAAAATTATACTATAATATTTTTTTTATGAGGAAAAACTATTAAACAATTAATTTGAAACCATAAATATTTCTTTGCATACTTTTGGGCACCCTTTTAATCGATTTTAAGTCAATCATGATTTTATTATAAGTCTTTCTTTAATAATTTCGCACTATGGTATAAAAAGAAGAATGTTGCCTAATTTTTTTTTCCATTCAAAAAAAAAAAAAAATCTTAAACTAAGAAATTATTTTTTTTGAGGAAACTATAAAAATATGAATATGAAAAATATTATTTGATATAACTAGGACTTGATTTTGATTTCATTTTAATAGAAAATATTGAAAACACTGATAATATCCTCTGATTAAATATTATAAATATTATCTTTATCTACAAATTAGTATAAAATTTTACAAATATATCCCATAATTAATTACCTAGAGTACTCCAACTTCGTTCGACCCTCTTCCTGGTTATTTTCCTATTTATAGAACAATAATGGAAACTAGAAAAGCGCTTTGATTTGCAAAATTGAGGCGGGTAATATCATGTGCTCAGTGGAGTCCAGATAAATGGCCCCGGCGTGCATTCAAACATATTTAGATTTAATGCTCCATTGAGCAAATTGTCCGCAAACTCGGGCTATAATTTCAGACAATTCCATGCAAACGACACTGTGTCTAAATGGATCTGCCATCGGATATTCAATTGTCAAATTAAAACTATTATATAATGCTTTTAGTCAGAATTTCTGCCATTGGGAGAGGGTTGAAATTTCAGTTAAGTAATGTATTTTTCGATTTTTCTATCGAAAACCAATGCAACCCACTTATAGACCAATTTATTAACAAGTGTTGTTTAGAGTATTTATATTTCTTGTTAATTACCGCACTATCATTCGAGTTGGTGTCGAGTTGAGTTTTGAATAATCATTTTTGTCGGCTTATTATGTAAAACCAATTGACTGACTGACTTACTTTGTCAGCGGCTGCTAATCGATATATGAAAATGTAAACCCCGAGAAAAGGCTAAGCAAAATTTAACATCAGGGCAGGAACTTATAGGTGATAAAAAAAAATGTGTTGAGTAAACAAGAAGCTAACGATTTGTACTAGAAATATAATTATATACAATATAAAAAATAAGTATTTTTAGGAAACAGATTCGAGGAAATTTCGAAGTAATTTGTTGGTTATTGTTATCCAGTATTGGGCAATAATGGGTATTTCCCCAGAATCCGGTTTCAAGTTGAAAGATCAATTTTTATATACGTCATGAATCGATTCTGCTACCTGATTAAGTTATTCTACAATTTCCCATATTTCCTATAATCTCCCCAAGGTGGAAGTCTGAAAACCAGAAAGCTGAGTCAGCGTCAGAATTTTTTGGGAATATAAATTGTTATCAACAATTTTTTTGGGTAGCAACCAATGCTGGAATATGAGTGGTTAGGATTTTTAGCAAATGTTTAATGGGGTTTTTATTATTTAAAAAAAATCCTATAATCAGCAATGAGTAGCTCGTGTTATAGTTTAAAATTCTGAATGTGTGCAATGCCCACAAGTGTAATACACATTTTTAATTACATGTTTTTATTAAATTCCCATCATCCCAATATGATGAAATTTCTGATTTACAATCGCTACCCTGCTTATCGTCTTTTAGAATCGGAAAGGTGGAATTCGCAATTTTTTTAAATACCAACAAGTTGTTATTTCTGATTGTTTTCTCGCATAGAAACAACCCAAAGTTGAGTCAGCGTCAGATGTTCTATATCAAGGCTCTCATTGGGTCTCTGCAGCGAGCAAAGGTTGGGGGTTTACGTCAATGGGTTGCTCCCTCGGAGTAAGTAGCTGCTTCCACTCTCCATTTCCTTTTTTTTACTTTTTTTTTTTTGCATTCTGAGGGAGCTGACGTGCCTCTCAACACGAAGTACTGATGAAATTGCCCAAGTCACCAGCGGAGACACCAAGTCAGAGGGGCTGACTAATGCGAATTCGGTTGCCATGGGCCGATTTTCACTCGGAAAGCTGCGACTGATGCAATCCACTCGCGATCTGACCAAAAGTTCCGAGACTGGTTCTCTGCGACCCATAACAAATATAACAGAATATTCTAGAATAAATATTCTAATCGAATTAGGGGGATTTTAGGTCTTATTAGGATTTTAAAATGATTTTTTTGTGTTTATATAACAAAATTGTGATTAAAAACACTTATATGAATCTTAAACAAATATTTTAAATAAATTAAAATCGAAGTTTCTGGAAAAAAAATCCAGCTTTAGGTTTATTTTGTAGATTTAAACCGAATAGAGATCGAGACTGTAAAAATAGAATCCTATTTTGGGATAATATTACATGTATCCTGAGTGTTTTTAAAACCCTATCCTTTTTCAAGTATTTTAAAATGATTGTAGTCCCAAGAAAAGGAATTCAAAGTTTATGTATTGTTATATTTTGTATTCTTTTAGTTTTAAATAAATTCATGTACAATTTAAGCTGAAATACTTTAAATTAAAGTTATTTCTAAATGCAACATATATTTTTACGTCAAACATTTATTCGAATTTGGAATCAATTGAATTATAAGATTAACCAGATTTATATAAAAATCTCGCCAGCTTTCCAGCTGAACCGCAAATAGGGCTTTATATAAATATAAATATATATTTTTAGCATTTGTTTACTTTTAACTCATATTTTTAATATAAGTTCTTGTCCCTCATATAAAGTTTTTAACACTCCAGAAATTGGAGATCAATTTATTTAAATCATACAACCTTAAGATGCTAAAATAATAATGTTTTCCACTTGTAAGAAATATCTCAAGTCTTTTAAAGCTTCCTTAAAATCTGAAAAAGATGTCTAAGTCTTGAAATCATTTTTTTTTTCCTGCACGAAATTAGATTGCAAATGGAAACGGAGGCTCGACGTTTCGGGTGACACACTTTCCGCAACGCCATCGCCATCGCCGTCGCAATCGCAATCGCCCTTATCGGCTCTGCCATCGAGTATCATGTTTACCCAATGATCTAATCAGCGACCCAGGGAGCTTCTTTGTTGCCCCAAAAAAAAGTTGCGAAAGAAGCAGACGCTTTGTCTACGCGATTCGGGACATGTTCGTGAACGGTTTGCCTGTAGGTGTAGAAAAAGCTAAGGGCAGAGGGGCAAGGAGCAGTAGAACCACGCCATTTCAACGTATCTGAAGTGCAAAATGTTCGCGATAAAACACGCGACCTTGCCCAGTCACAACACAAAACAAAACAACACACAAAGAGCCATAAAACGAGGGACTCGTCGTCGGGAGGAAGAAGGTAGGTAACTGAGGTGGAACGTCGGAGTTCTATATAGGAACGTGACGCATATTTTCCTTAGCACCGTTAAATATTGATTTAATATTCTTCAGATATGTGTATGTGTATAGCCTAAGAGGTACCAAAACTCACCTATTTCACAATGGTGGTTAGGAAAAAAATACAAAATAATACATGAACTGGGAAATCTATAAAGTTAATCCCCAATTTTGGTCATACTTTGAATATTAACCTTATTTTGACTGCCCTAAAGGGGATATTAATATGAAAGTAAGTAAAGGTTTAGAATAGAGTTTAGGTTAGGTTAGTGTTATTCCCAGCAACAGGTTTTACTTAATTATAAACTAACATTTCCATAATATATTCTCAAAATGAGGTTAACACTAGGCTTGCTAGTTTAGTTACTCTGGCCTCAACTGTCTAGATATATATAAATATATATACAAGTAAGTACGAGTATATATTTGCACAAAATCAGTCAGACGATTTGTCGTCTCTCGCACCGGGGGCTAGATATGGTATACTATATGGGTTTGTTCAGAGGGGGCTCTCTAGGGGGTTGGGGGCCTGGTCTCTTGGGTCAATACTGGTTGCGAAAAACTGTTGACTGATACTTAGACGGTCGCAAATTGCCTTGTTTTCGTTATCGCTATCGCTATCGTATTTAACATCTGGTAGACAAACAGGCGACTTGGTACGACCTCCATAGCGAACCGATTCCGCGCTATAGGTTAACAAAGGTAGCGAGTCTGGAATGTTTCGAAATCGTTGAAATATATATAACAATAAAATTAGAGCTATGGCAAACCGATTTCGCGCTATATGTTTTTGGTTTTTGAATGGTAATAAAAGTATCTCCCTAGCAAATTGATTCTGACTTTTAGAGCTTAAAAAAATGTAGAATTAGTCTGCTGTATTTTGAAATTGGTTAAAAAAGGAGTTAGGAGCTAAAGAATATTTAAAACTACTTTTAACCTTCCCTTTTGTTTAATTTGGTAACAAATAATATTGGAATTAACCTAGAAAATTGTTCTGTTATCTTTTTTAGTATCAAAATTCCGCCAGCGAAATTATTTGTTGCTCTTCAGTTAACTGTTCATAATTTTACTAAATTAGATAATTCTGTAGGAAATATTCTTCACCATTTAAACCCCTTAAAACAAGTGTTTTCTTTAACATAAATTAAAATTAAATCAACAAAAACTATAATCTCCTTGAAATGCATTAACGAAATGTCGAAATGACAACCGTGATTTAAAATTTCCAGACATGTCTAACTCAGATAATACCCACTATCTGGCTTCATCTGAACCCATCCATCCACTGGTCTCTCTCTCCCCGAAAACTTTATGATCGATGTCACAACACGGCGACCTCAACAGCGGGAGATATTGGGAAAAACCCGTCAACCAACTCATTGTGGAAATTTGTAGGATAATTTCGGGTCTCTCTGGGGTCGAGGCTTCTTCAGGTAACTGGGCCAGGAAAACCAAAACCTGATGAGGTCCTCACATCAGGTAGGGATCAGGCAGACAGTTGATGGACATGAGGCAGGGTCTCGGGGCAGTCCGCACTTCTGGCTGATGAAATCATTTAGGGAAATCAAGAAATCTTAATACCTTTTTCCAGCGCTCGTCGCGCCGTCGCTCGCTTTCATTTCGTTACGTTACGTTATGGTGTGCATAAATTACGTCCATCAAAAGTTCGAGCCGGGTGACACTCGATATGTCCAGCATTGTTATTGTCGCTATGCTAAATCTATTCAGTCTCAATTTTGCTTAATTGATTTAGTGCGACATGACCCGGGAAGCGGACCGGACCGTTGTGCTCGGCCGGGCTCTGATCTATTTTTGGTTATTCGCTGAGAGTCTACACTGGGGGAAAAGGTATCTGGAATGTTATTAAGAGTATATCTCTTCTTAAAAAGGATTTTTCAGTCATTGTTTTCAATAAATTAGATTAAACTAAGTCTAAAAATTAGAAATCTTGAATGTAATTAAGGTTATACCAAAAGGTTATCTATCTTTCCTGAAACTAGAGTTAACTTCACTCCAATATATCATAGTTTTCGTAAAGAAATATTTATTAAAAACATATATTAGCATTTTAATATATTTTATTAAATATATAATGATAGCCAAATGAGTTATTTAATTCATTCATTCTCTAAAGGGTTGATCCCAATTAATAGACATTATTGGTGACTTTTGGAATATAAACTTCGTCTTGTAGAGGACTCTCCGTATCCTTCGTATCTCCAGAAACCCAGACAGAAGTCGAGGACGGATACGGAACTCCGTTTTAAAGTCGAAGACATAGCCCGGCTCCTGACCTTCGTCGCACACGCAATTTTAGGGGTGATTAGAGCTCAGCACATGGCACCCTACCCCTGGCTCAGTCCCGATCCCAATCCCAATCCCATTCCCACACCCATTTCCATTCCTATTCCTCTATTCCCGTTCCCCTTTCCGGGGCCAGAGTTGAGTGCTAAATTGATAAATTGCCTTGATTGGAAAGGAAGTTGTGAGTTTGCTTGGGGTTGCATTGTTTTCCCTCGTTTTTCCTACGCGCTCCGTTCTTTTTACGGTGTCCATTTCCCGTAGCAGAGCTCCAGCTGAGAGTCCGGACCGAGCTGGCCATTAAAGAGTCGAGTGCCCATTATGCGCATCCCTAATTGTGGACGGTCGGGACTGGCGGGGAGTGAAGTTAACCCCTACTAGAAAAGGGGTTATACCAAACGTTTCCTCAATCTGTAGCTATAATCAACTTGAACTTGGAAGGTTACACGTTCCGATGATGTCAGATATGCTTATACTTGTATAATCTTATTAGTTTCGAAATAAAGAAAATTTTTTTGACTCGAAGAAATTTCTGAAACCTTGTAATGCTTCTTCACATCAAATTTCCGAGTGCTAAGAAATTATTTTAGATGGTTCTTATATATGAAAAACTCCGCTGTTAGTAAAGGCAACACATTTTAAAGTATTACCCCATTACGATAAGTATCAGGTTATTTTTCCTTATTAACTTATGTAGCTTTCATATGTATACCTATTTAATATATTTAAGTTCTCGGTTTCAACTGTAATTCCTATTTATGACCATCTCTGATTTATGATTTATGACCCATCATCTGACATTAGTCACCTTTTCCTTATCGAAATCGATCATTCGAGCACTGTTAACGGCGGAACTCTTTGTGGAGAGTTTTTTGTAGTTGTCCAATAAAAAGCGACGACGGAGTCATTGATATAAAAATTTATTTCTGGGTTAGTCATTAAGTGCACAGATTACAATTATATGATTGGAGCAAATAGCGACGTTAAGTAAAGTAAACAAAATATTTAAAAATAAATTTTATAAATTTACTTTTTAGGGTGGAGTTTACATATAACAGTTTAAACTTTTTAATTTTATGCTTCTGTGACTGAAAAATTAAATAAAAAGGTCATATTACAATAAATCGTATTTTAGTTTGCTTTCATTTTTAACATTTTAAGGTCTTACCACCAAAACTGAGCTAAGAAATCGCATTCCGACAGATGGAGATGACTAAATCGATTCGCCTGGTGGTGTTGATCAAGAAGTTGCTCCTTTAATGCATTAAACTTGTGACCAAAAATATAAAACCATGCTAGAACTTAAAAATGAACCAGAAATGGTTACTTAATAACTTCATCCCAACTTTATTAAGTTTTAAATTGTCTTAAACCCTTAACCAAGGAAATTTGAATCTTATAAATGAATAGCTTCTCAACGTAGTGGGAGCGAGACGGGCGCATATTTGTAGCTAGCCGAAAAATGGTCTGCATATGGCAACTCAAATATATGACATCTTTGTTATATATATTGGTCTTTGTGTTAACTATAATCAAATGGGTTAACGATTGACAGGGCGCTGGTACGAGGGCGGTGTTCATCAAATTGCCAGCTGTATCTTGACATTGTTGATTATGTATATAAGCCGCCGCGTTGCTCTCTTAACCTGCCTTTTGTTGCCGGTCTCACATCTCACAATCTCGCATGACAGGTGTGTCATAGTCAGGGCATCCCGTTCCCCGGTGTCTTCCATTATCATGTGTCGGGCGACACCTCCCCCCTCGAACATCGTAACAACTTTGTGTATCAAATTTTTGCATAGTTTTTCATGGAACTAATCCACGTTCATCATCCATCCAATGGGTGTGGGGGAGCAGTTAACACAGCTCCCGGAAGGGGTTGGGAATGGGAATGGAAAACGGAATGGGTTTGGAATGGAGACTCGCCACCCAGAACACATGTACATATGTCCAGTAATTTCATCATTTCTACGTTTTCTCCAATTTCATGAAACTTTACGTAGTCGCCTAAAAAAATGAAAACAAGAAATAGAGACAGAGACGAAAAGAAAAGAAACAAAAAGAAGGAACCCGTTGCCAAGCAGAAAATGAACTATTGATGGAAAAAAAGCTGACGGCGAATGCAACAACACGAGCAAAAGACACAAAAGATACATGGCATGACTTTGTAGCAGATACAGATACAGTGCGACTTCTTTAATTTGAACTATCCTATGAAAAACAGGGCTATAGGATATACAACAATTGCAAATTAAGCATGTTTACTTACTTAAAATAATATAAACGAGAAAGAAAGCAAACTTCGGTAAACCGAAGTTGGTATACCCTTGTAGTCTGCAATTGGATTATTGAAAATCGAACCATTTTAGTAATGTTGAAAAAACATTGAATTTTTTAAATATTACATGTAGAATTTTACATTTTCATATAAATCGACCGATCGCTTCTAGGGCAGCTATATGATATAGTGGTCCGATCTTAATGAAATTAAAACCGTAATTCTAGAAGCATAAAAAACTGCTATATCTCAAAATTGATAGAAATACGTTGAAAAACAGAGAAGTTACAATTTTTTGTACATTAATTTCGCCATCATTCCTATGGCAGCTATTGGATATAGTAGTCCGATTCCGGTCGTTCCGACATATATAATGCGTGCTAAAGAAATAAAACTATGCTGAAAATTTCAGCTCGATAGTTTAAAAACTGACAGAGTAGTTCGCGTAGAAACCGACAGACGGACAGACGGACATGGCTAGATCGACTCGGCTTGTGATGCTTTATGGGGTCACTGCGTTGCAAACATCTGGTCAAAATTATAATACCCTCTGCAAGGGTATAAAAATAAAATATAAATATATATATATATATATATATATATATATAAAATATATATTTTCACAGTTTTTATATTTTATTTTATTTATCCATAAATCAGAGTTAGGTCCATCATCGAATGTGCAGTTTTAGGCAATTTCACCTGTATACGTGCCTGTTAGGTGCCAATGTGTTTGCAAGAGTGTGTGCGTGTTTGTGTGTGCAGAATAAAACAGATGATTGCCCATAAGCAAAACGAAGAACAACAACAGCAACAACAACAAAGCTTTGCATTGAAAGCAGAGGCTGCAGCTGAGACAGCGACGCCGACAATGGCAGAGCCCAGAGGCAGAGGCACAGGCAGCGGCAGCAGCAGAGAAAGGCCGGCCGGGCTCCAAAGAGCTCCATCTCGTTTTCTCTCTCTCGCTCTCTGCCGCTGCCTCTGTTGCAGCAACGAAACAAAAAATAAATAAATAAATAAGCAAGCCACCTAAGAAAAAAAATGAAGAGAAGAGAAGAAACAACAACACCACAAACACAACACTTACTGCACACACACGCACACACACAGTGGGGCACAAATGGAAAAGAGATGAAAATGAGACGTTGCCGTTGAGCAATACGATTCCAGGCCGCTCGGCTCACAGAGCGAGTGAAAAACGGCAACGCAGCGCACAGCACACCACAGCCAAGCCGTGTGTGTGCAGGCAATAAGAAAAAACAACAGCAACAACAAACATCAGCGGCGGCAGCAGCAGCAACAAAACCTTAGGCATAATACATATACTTACTTACCTACCTACCTAGCTATGGGAATATGTACGGCTATCTATCTAACTTGCCACATTTATACAAACATACATAGTTGCAGCCGAACAACGGGGTTCAAGTAAATAGAACTCAATCTGCGTTTTTTGATAATTCTTAAAGATAAATCCCTGAGGGTTCTAAAAATATATTCCTTACTTTCATTTTGTCTGAAATTACTGATGAAAACTTGGACCAATTTATTTGAGTTTAGGTTATATGAGAGATCACTTAAATTTCTAGCTAGAATAACAAAATATCATAAATATACATAAGTCCCTTACCTTTCTTATTGGGCACTAATTAAGTCCCCAAGACTTGAGCTATAAGATATCTTCTATTATATGAATTATATTGAACTTTGTATTTCAATATTTCATATATATTTATTTATACCAATACCGAGCCCTACAAATATTGAATTGTAGTACAAACAACTTACATTTAAACATTTAAATAACACCCATTTAAATATTTAAATACTACTAGAAAATACTAGAACACACGCACGCTGATGAGGTGTGAAAGACCGATTAGGAGTCGTTTTTAATCAGTCGTTCTACAATATTTGCTTATTTGGGCTGGCTTATTTTTGGCACAAGCTCATCAAACCGTACACACACGTTTTGAATAAGGTGCTTTCAACCGATAAAGGTTTGCGACCAATAGAGGTTAACCACCTACCTTATTTGCTAAGCGATAATAAATGAATTTATTATTCAGGCAAAACGTGGGCTTTTTTAATGTTTTTAACCTCTGCGATTGTTAAATTAAGAAAGGAAGTAATGTAAACTTAAGTTATTTAAAAGGACTTTGAGAATTTTTAGCTTTGTCCGATTTAGTAGTATTAAGTTTGTGTTGAAATTTATAGTTTAGATTTTGCAAACTACCCAGTTGGGAATTCTAGTGCAAGCCTAGCAGCAGGATTATTTTGTATCTATATCTTAAAGATTAGATAAAGATTATCTTAGGGATTTAAGGAAATCATTGTAATTAGCTAAATAGGAGCAAGCAAGCAAGGTTCCCCCGTTCCCATTCATTTCCAGAGTTCTATTTCCCTGGCCCCCAATGTGTTTGTGCATATATGTATGCGCTCCTTGGTTGCTGTGTGCGTGCGTTTTTGGGGGGCGCGTTGACTGCGCGAAACGAGTTGGAAAATCAAGATACATACATATGTACGCGTGTGTTTGTCCGTATGTATTTCACTGACTGCGCTTGGAGCAGCGGCAGCGGCAGAGGCAGCAAACTGCGGCTGATTTTGTATACACAATGCAAATACACACACAAATGCATACATCAAGCAAATGCTGCTGGGGAGGGGGAGGGGCAGTGGGGACTGAGGGAGGCCTGACTCAAAAACATATGATGAGCGAAACAGCTGCAAACTCAGAAGCAGCGGAAAAAGCAGCGGAGAGCCAGTACAATTTACTGCAAGCTAGAGTCAGAGAGAGAGAAAGACAGAGAGAGAGCACTGCAAGTGCCGGCAAGCAAAGAGGGGGAGACTGAGAAAGAGAGCGGCGAACCTGCAGCTGTGCAAGAACTTGAGTGGGAGTACCAATAGAGGCAGGAAAATCGTTTTAATTATTAATTTAAGTATTTATCACTTAAAAACCATCAACCAACTAAGTTAATCTCTGATTGCCATCACAAAAACCCAATTGGAGAGCCTGTTCCAGTTATTTTTCGCTGGCCAGCTGAGCGCATCGGACAAAAGAGTGAAAACGCTGCATCAGCTGTGAGCCAAAGAGAGCGAACAGCTGAGTGACTGAGAGAGAGAGAGTGAGTGGGGGTGGTGGGAGCCAAACCAGTAATTAAATGAGTGAGCAACAATCGAGGGTTGATTCTAGTAAATTAAGAGAAAAGTAACAGCGTAAGAGTGAAAGAGCATAATTTGCTCTTGAGTGAAAAATAACAATAAAAGAGAAAGAAAAAGAGAGCCCAGGCTGTTTTTCCATTTTCCACTCAAAGCGCACAAGATGACTTTATATGCGTGAAATTAAGAAAAGTACGAGATTATTTAAATCAGCTAAAATCGAGAAAAATACGGAAATTAAGGAAAATGGAAAAACGGAAATGAAAACCCGGAAAAGTTTCGGAAAAAGCATCGAAAAAGTAACCTCCTTATGTACATAAATCCATAAATAAGCGAATCATTTGCATTTGCACAGTTTTACTGCGGGGAAAACTTTGCCGGTTGCCCAGTTTTCCCGAGTCCAGCTCCTCACTCACTGTTTTCCCGGATTTTCCCCGATTTTCCCTGATTTTCCCTCTCTTTGCATAAATCAATTATGCATCCGTGGAACACTTTTGTCCGCAGACATCAACTCAATTCAATTGAAATCTAATTTCGGTTCTAATTCTGACCATTTTCCCAGAAGAAATCATTCTTTTCTTGTTGTTATTTTTTATTTTTGTATTTTTTGTATTTTTGCCTGGCTGAAAATTGTCACATCTTCCCT
The DNA here is from genome assembly GCA_008044355.1 of Drosophila lacteicornis. Taxonomy (NCBI): domain Eukaryota; kingdom Metazoa; phylum Arthropoda; class Insecta; order Diptera; family Drosophilidae; genus Drosophila; species Drosophila lacteicornis. The sequence goes on from VNKF01010294.1 coordinate 42,148, forward strand.
ATCTCCCTATCTCACTCGCCCTCGCACGCCTAGCCGGTCACGTCGCGCTGCTATGGAAACTCTGCCCACTAGGTGGCGCCATGCATGCCGTTTTGGGTTTTTGGTTAAAGATTTTCTGTGTGCCAGAAAAAGATTTTTCTGCTTTGGGTTAGAGATACTTTTGGTATACATAATAAAGTGATGAAATGATTTAAATTTCGTAATATTTTAGATATAACTTTAAATTTAATTTAATTTTATATTCTGGCTCTATGAAAATAATATCTTGTTATTTTAGACTGAATTACTGTTTGATCAAGGCATCCTCTCTTGATAACAAATATTATTTAATTTTATTAAATATTAATATTTAAAATGTAAATATAATTTATTTAAGGTTAAAGACATTTTTAAATATTATTTTCTCTTTGAAACTAATTTTTTAGTGCAGAGTTCACTTCTCTATGGAAACTCTGCACACTAGGTGGCGCCATGCATGCTGTTTTCGTTTCTAGATTTCGTTTTTCGTTTGCCAGAAAAAAATATTTGACTCTTGAGGTTGAAATACGTTTGTGGAAAGCCTTTTTCGATTAAAATATAAGGTTTTTATTAATATATTAATAATAATTTCATGGACAAGCATTAAGTACAATTTATTTTATAACAAAACCGACAAATAATACATATTTATTTGTCGGTTTTGTTATAAAATACATTTTAAATATTTATTTGTTGGTTTTGTTATAAAATAAATTGTATTTAATGCTTGTCCATAAAATAATTATTAAAATATTTACACCATTTTTATAAGGAAAATAAAATCTATGACTTTTGATTTAATTATTATTATTTATTCTAATTAGGTTTATCTAAGCATTTAATTAATTAATTTAAGGTCTTTTCCTTAGTTAATAATTGTACAAACACATAAAATATATTTCCTTTTCCACGTCAGCGATATTTAAATAAATATACTTAAAATATATACACCTTTTTTATTTGAAAAATAAAACTAATGATGTTTGATTCATTTATTATTATTTATTCTAGTTAACTTTATTTTAACATTTAATTAATTAATTTAAGCATTTTCGCTTAGTTAATAATTCTACAAACACATAAAATACATTTCTTTGTCCACGTCAGCGATAATTATCTGCTGGCCGAAATGATTTTCTCCCTTCAATTGCACAAATCGCAGGCCTTATCGCTGGGGGGATCGATCGAAACACCTTTATCAAATTAGCTTATCGCAATTTGTTTTCCATTTCCATTTTGAGAGCCATAAATTAATTGGCAAATTCCTTGGCATTAACTTTGGCTGGCAGCCCCGGAAATATATCTGTGTAGCTGTAGCCGAAGAGTACTCTTTCCCCGGCACAATGAACTTCTCGAATTTGTGCTCGTCATAAGTTTTCGGTCTGTGGCTACATATTTTTTAGAGCATTCCGCGAAAGTCTCGATCTCCCTGCGATAGATAAATGGATAATTTTCTCACAATTTCATGTGCTTTTTTTGTACTTTTTTTGGGGGGTTTTCACCTGCCCGTTTTCTGGGAAGCACTTGCCGAAAAAAATAAACGAAAAGAAAAACTCAACTTGTTCTTGATAATTTTCTTGGGTTCTGCACACGTTCTCCCCACTCGCTTTTCTTTGCTTATATTTTTTTTTTAATGAAAATTTATGCATATGTGTGTGTGTGTGCCGGGGTGAAAATGTGTTGTGTTTAGTAAAACTAATTTAAATTTACAAATTGCCTTCGAGGGGGCCGATGCCGCCTGAGCGAAAGCCATAGCATAAACTTTGTGAAAATTGCTTTCCCGGAAAAGCAGAGAGAACACCGCCACCGAGGGAAAGTTCTCAATACAAACATATATGTATGTATGTTTGTGCGACGGCTGTGATGTATTCGCAAAGTCACAAAGGAAACAGTTTGGAAAGTGGATTTCAATCTCAAAAGTTGATTGATTTACCCCGGCGAATTTTTCGCAACAAAATCTAAATTTCTGTGCATTAAAGTTCGTTTACAGCTTTATGATAATGCAAATTGAGTAATCGAAAATGGGAGGAGGGTCGGAATTGGGTCTTTCTGAAATGGAAAATATAATGGGATCTCAGGAGTTATTACTTAAATTATAAATTAAGTAATAGGAGGAAGAAAGAAAGTAACTAAGTATTTTAATCAATAAGGGAAGTAAAGACGTGTCGTCAGATTTTTCTATTAGCCCAAATAAATAAACACATAGTCCATAAACAAATACAGACCCGTATATCTAGGCAGGCCATAAATTTCGCTGATCATTAACCCCGTCTGTTGAATCACAAAGTTCTTTGTTCTGTATTTTAGAGAGGCCCAAAGCCAATGCCTGTTTCGGTTAATCAAGCCACCTCGGTCGCCACGCCCCATTAGAGTTTCTCGGGGGAGGGCGGGTCGCATTTCAAAGATTGCGAAATTTCAAAGACCGCTCAGGTTATCAATGAAATCATTTTGCAATGTGCCAAAGTCAAGGGGCCAAGCTGCAGTGGGGGAAGTGGAAACAAACAAAAGAAGTTCTCGTTTCAATTCATTTATTATCTGACAAAACACATCTACATGCAAACATAAAGCTAATGTGGCACGAAAGATATCCTAAAGATACAGGCGGTGGCACACACACGCGCCGCATTTTCAGATTTTACACAAGAAAAATAAATGAAAAATTTTCCTAAGACTAAGGATATTAATAAAGATTTTTAGAGCATAAAAATAAGGTAATAATATCTTTAATTAAATAAGAAAACGAAAAATATGTTAAAAATGTTGTAATTTAAATAAGAAAGCGCTTAAAATTCACAACCATTATTTTTGGGTAAGTTTTAACCTAAGATGGAAAGTATAAGTAATTTTAAACAATTTATTTTACTTATTAAATAATATTTTTGACACAAATTATTTTCAAATAGATTTTAAGAGCCTAAAAATAAGGTAATAATATATTTAATTAAATAAGAAAGCGCTTAAAATAGGTTAAAAACATCGTTAATTAAATAAGAAAGCACCTAAAATTCACAACTATTTATTTTGGGTAAGTTTTAACCTAAGATGGAAAGTATAAGTAATTTTAAACCATTTTTCTCAACCTTCCAATGTTTTAAATAACTTGTATTGCTTAAATTTAAGTCCTTTCTTTGCGTGGACTCCTTTCACAAATACAGATGCGATGTGCTTCATGGAATTTCATTTCAATCTGAAGGAAATTTGATTTTATTTATTTGAGCCAGCATCAAGACAAGTTGGATTCGGAGAGCCGGAGCTGCGTGCGAGTGAGTGAGTGTGTGGGGTATTCATGAGATACATTTCAATCTTTCGTTTTCAATCTACGTGCAGCATCTCTTCTCCGCTTCAGCTTTGGTCAGCAAACAACAATGGCAACAGAACACAGAACGACAGAAGATGAATAAAAAACGACGATGAAGATGGCAGGAAAATGCATTCAATTGAAAGGAAAGGACACACAGCCCAGAGATCATGATATGAATATAAAATTATCCTCATACATATATCCTATGCTCACAATTTTCATTTGCTGATGAAATTCTCGGTTTCTTGGGGTTTTATCAATTCATAAGAACAGGTCCACGACAGACATAATCGGGTCTCCAAGTATCGTGCATAATAATACATATATCCTCTCAGAGAGCGAGCATATAATTTGAAATTATGATGAAATTCGTCACTGATTTGAAAGGAAAAATATGTATAGATTTAAGCATTATTTTGTGGCCATAAATTGTAGGTTCCAGGAAAAGTGTTCATATATTTTATGGTCTCCACAGAGAGTTGAATTTATAATGCCGAGCACATCAAATATTTAAAGCAAGGAAATTTCATAAAATGAAATTATTGGCAGCAATTCACAGAGATAAGATAAGTTGAAAATGAATCAGGAAATGAAAACCACAAAGAAGTACTTATTTTTGTTTCTTAGGTAGGAAATAGAGGAATTTATTAAATTAAATTAAAGTCAATTTTGTATAATCTTTCTAGAATAGATTGTATCCTTAAAAATAATGAATTGTATAAATAAGTACAAAACAATTGTATTTTCACCGTATTAAACAAGTAAACTGTTTTTTTTTTCATATAACAAATAAATCTCTTTTCATTATTTAACGAAATTAAAAATTTGTTTTTTAATTTTCTGGGATTTCAATTCGTTTTTAAACATTTTGAAACTTCTAAACATGTTTAACTATTTTTCTGGGGAATACTTTTGAAAAACTAAATTAGAAATTGGGTTACAACTTTAAATTTAATTTTTCCTTTCACCAAATTGCAAAATAAATATAACTTGTATAAATTTTTCAACAAAGTTGCAACAAAAAATGGATGAAAAAATCAGAAACACGTCGTCAGCTAATTAATAAGCACAATAAAATTTGATTTTCACCAGTTTAAACAAATAAACTGTTTTTTACATATAAAAATCTATTTCTTTACAATATTTAACGAAATTAAAAATTGTTTCTTAATTTTCTGGGATTTCAACTCGTTTTTAAACATTCTGAAACTTCTAAAAATGTTTAACTATTTTTCTGGGAAATACCTTTTAAAAACTAAACTAGAAATTGGGTTAAAACTTTAAATTTCATTTTTCCTTTCACCAAATTGCAAAATAAATATGACTTTTATAAATTTTTCAACAAAGTTGCAACAAAAAATTGATGAAAAAATCAGAAACACGTCGTCAGCTTTGATTGAGATTTTTCGTACGCATTTCCCGCAAACTTGACGGGCTTTTCCCCCTCTAGAGATTTTACTTTTCACTTCGCGCAGCGAAGAGAGCAGGAAAATTTGCATTTTGCATTGGAAATGCGAGGAGGAAATTCTAAAGATACGTTCGTATCTTGTATCTCGTATCTCGTAGTTGCAACTGAGTTTCGGTTTCGGAGTGGAAAATTTCAGGCTGCCGCTGCTTGCGTCGCCGCCGGCAGCGCAGTAATGGCAGGGTTGCTTTTTTTTTTGTCCCCCTTGCGGGAGAACATTCGTCCTTAGCTGGTTTTCTCCTTTTCGGCTTTTCCTTGCCTCTTTTTTTTTATTTGAGACTCGCAAAAGTCACGTATGCCCGGTGCCCCATCTCACTCTCGCTCTTTCGCAGAGAGCCGTGCCGGCCGGGTTGTAGGTGCGCATGAGCGGGACGGACGCTGCGCTCTTGCAAGGGAAACAGCTGTTGAGAGCAGCAGCAGCGGCTGTGAGTGAGAGAGCGGCAGCAGGCGACTTACATCAGCCATCATGGCGTCGCCCCTCTCGCTCGCACTGCACCCGCACAGGCCGGCAGCAGGCAAGCGTGCGAGCAAGAGGCAGCCAGGCGGCGCTCTCTGCTAATTGTTGCTGCCGCGAGAGAGCAGCGATCCACCACCACCACCAGCTCTCTCTCCGGCTCTGCCGCTGCCGCGGTCGACGTCGCTGGCGACAGAGGCCGGCGGGGCTATATAAAGGCCGCGCACCGGCAGAGCAAGTTATAGTAGCTTCGAAAACAAAAATAAATTATAGAAGAGGTACACAGCCAGAAAAACCGATGAAGCAGCAGCAGCAGAAACGTGCATAGCCAGAAATTTTCTACTGTTACACATCATCCGAGAGCATCCAAGAGCCAGAAACTGTTTCACGAAGAATTCTATGCTACTACTAAATAATTAAATAATTAAATAATTGCCATCAAACAAATGCAACGGACCAACGCCATTTAAGTGATACAAACAAAATATAATACAAATATAAAAGTTTAAACAACATAAGTGCTGTGATTTCCACTACAAAACAACAACCAACCAAGCAAACAACAAATGTTAATTTAAACTGCAACAACAAGAAATAATTAAAGAATTCAAGAATTGAAGAAAATTCGAAGCAATCAGCAAAAACAAACAGCAAATTGTGATAAAGTAAATAATATTAATTAATTCAACGTAAAAGTGATACAAAACGCCGTCGGCGAGCAGAGTCGTCGAGGAAACTTTCGAGCGAACGAACATTCGAACGATATTTCGATTCGACTTCGACTTCGACTTTTCCGACACCCCAAACAGAAAAACCAATGAAAATGGATGTTATTCCCGTGCAAAGTATCTGGGATGTTCTGGGATCAAACAAATATAGAGGTAAGTTTTCGATTCCAGAAAGTTCTGAGGTTTTCAAACCCAAAATATTCAAGTTTTTACAAGATTTCAAAAAATTTTTTTTATCAGTTTTGAAAAGTTTAAAATTCAAGTTTTAAAAAGTTTTCACTTTTTTTTTATATCAGTTTTGAAAAGTTTGAAAGTGCGTGTTTTTTTAACAAAAAAGGGTTCCGGAAAATTCTAGAAAGCAACTAGGATTCTCAAGTTGAGTTTCTGCCAGTTTCAGTTTTCTGAATTTGAAATTTCCTATTTTTGCCTGCTGTACGAAATCCTCGCTGTAAATTTCATCAGCTCTCCGGCAATTAAATTCGTAATTTACATTTACACACAGACACAACAGAAAAATGCATAAAAAATCAATTTGCAATTACAAAAGAAAAATGTCATAAAAAGAGGGAAGACTGAAAAAATAAAAAAAAAATAAAAAACGTCACAACACGGTCACGTACGCTAATTGCAACAAAAAGTCAACAAAATGTAAAAAAAAAAACCGGAGCGCCCCCCAGCGCAGCAACAGCAATAAAAAATGATTTTTCGTTTTCTTTGGCTCCGCTTTTTTGGGCTCTTTGCCCTCCGCCGTCACTCTCTGTGTGTTGTGTGTGTTCCGCTTTTATCTGGCGTTCGCTGTTGCCAAGCGGCTGTTGCTCATTGCCTTTTAGTTGTTTGTTTTCGCGTTCCGTTTTCGATTCATTATTTGGGATGTAGCAAGACCCCGAGAGATGTTTACATTACGCTTTTTTCGTTTTTTACATTTTACAGAAACTGTTAGTTGAGAATTATAGCAAGGAAATTATTAGAAAAATTAATCATATCCTAGCCATTGTACTTATACCAAGTTTCCCCTTTTTTTATTTATAATTTTCGATATTACAGTTTGAGAAATTGTTAGTTGGGAATTATAGCAGAGAAATGATTAGAAAATATTACCATATCCTAGCCATTGTACTTATACCAAATTTCCCCCTTTTTACTACCTTTAATTTTAGAATTGACCAGCCCACTACAGTGGCCAGTTACCGTGGAGGCCGCCGCCTCTGTGGCCGTTATGCCCAAGAAGGCCAAGACTGCCGCCGGTGGCAGCAGCAACAGTATTAAGCACAAGCAGCCAGCGAGCAGCGGAAATGCGAGCAGCGGCAGCAAGAAGACCAAGCCCAGCGGCAGCTACAACAGCAACTTCTTCTATGGCGACGAGGAGGAGGTCGGCAGCAGCGGCAGCTACTATGCCCAGGCCCTGGACATGAAGGCTGTGGAGGGGCTGTCGGAGCGTCTGCTGGACACGCTGAGGGCGGCCAAGTCGCGCCATTTGACCTGCACGGAGGTGTCGCTACCTTGTGATCTCACGCCGAGCGTGGCCCGGGAAATTTTCCGCGTGTCGGAGAAGGAGCCCTGCGGCATCCGCGGCTGCACCATCTACATTGAGTTTGAGGACGAGCCGAAGAACTCGCGCCGCATCGCCTCGATCAAGGTGGACCCCGATACGGTGTCCACCTTCGAGGTGTACCTAACGCTGCGACAGGATCACCGCGGCTGGACGTCCCTGCTGCCGCAGTTCATGAAGAGTCTGGCCCGCACGATCACCATCAGTCCGGAGTACACGATTACCAAGAACAAGTTGTACTCTGCCGATGGTTTGGGGGCCAGGCGGAGCTATAGCTTTGGCAGTCATGCCCATAGCCGGCCCAGTGCGGCCATTGCCACGCCCACCAACTAGGCCGCCTCCTGTACAGATATCCTTCCCGGGTCCCGGCCCAGTCCAGAGGATGTCTGCGGAAAAACACCAACCCTGTGATGATCGAGAGCAGTAGTTTGTTGCGATTTCGCGAGGAGCAGCAACAACGAAGCAAGTATTCGAAGCCACCCCACCTACACACACACACACAATACACACCACACACACACAACACACACACACACATTAGGGTACGCCAACCACACTCTCATACTAATACTATATAGGGGACCGCCCAGGCCCAAGATTTTTGTAATTGTGACTCTCACCACCATTTTACTTAGATGCGTAGTGCTATAAACAAAAAATAACTAGAGTTTTAAGTTGTTTCTCCTTTTTCAACAAAACGCAAAAGCAAGAAAAACAAAACAAACGAAACGAGAACCCCCCCTTCGAGAGAGAGGAGCGCGCGGAGTTAAAAAGTAAAGAAAGAAAACCAACATGAAATTCAAAGACGGGGCATCCCCACGAGAGGCTACCCCCTCTCGATATTTGGGGCTCGCCGGTCGACAACTCATGAATATGTGATACTGTTTAAGATGCTAAGAGTCCTCCGGCCGGGGCGACCAATTCCGGCCGAGGACGTTGATAAAATTACACACATTACACACACACACACAAAACACACAAAACACACCCCAAACACCACACACGATACAAAAACATCAAGAAAGATTTAATGTGAACAGATTTTTTTAAAAATTGTATGCTATATAGGTAATAAACAAACAAAACAAACAAAACCAACACAAAACCAACAAAACAAACAAAACAAACAAACTTGATCTTGGTAAATTTAAAATTTAACTTTAAAACTGAGAGAGGCGGCCTCCCTCCTCTCCATCCATCGAGGATGAGGATGAGAACACACGCTCCAATTTTAGTTAGACGCAGCTTGCTGCAATAAAAATTTTTTAAATTATTAATTAATATTAATTAAAACCAACAAATTTTAGGATTTTAACAAATTTTTATATATTATTAAATGTTTAGCGCGTACTACACACAAAACAAAATAAAAAGCAAAAAAACAACAAATAAAAAATATAAAGAAAACAAAGAAAATTCACAACAAAAAAACATTAAAATAAAAACGAGAAATATAAAAAATCAAGCGTAATGTTTAAGGCAATGAAAATATCTCAGTAAATGTGAAAGCGTAAAAAATTTGTAAAATTTTTTTTGTCTGTGTAAAACTCCAATTGCGATATAAAAACAAAAAAACCTTAATATGTAGCCAGCGATAATAATGATAATAAAAATCCAGAAGATCGTCAAATAAAAATTTTAAATTTAACTAAAATGCAATGCGATATAATTTGTAAAAATTACAATTAACGTAACAAGGAAAACTTAATGTTCTCACAAATACACACATACACACACACAACACATCCATACACACTCTCACACACACATGCGAAACACGAAAGTATCTATTACCAGCAAAAAGTATCTATCAAAGCGAAAAACCTATTTATTACACAAAAAGCGAGAGAGAAAGAAAGAAATAAACAAGCAAAATACGAAAAAAATACATGTATTAATTTTTTATTATTACAAACAAAGCAAAAGCAAAAACAAAAATATATTGTATTTAATGTTAAGTTTTTTTATTGCGTAAAACCAACAAAATAATTGTGAGAAATTTGTAACCAAAACAAAACAAAACAAAACAAAAAAAACATACAAAAGCAAAAACATTTTGTGAAAAAAATCATACAACACATACAGAGCGAAAAACAAAGGCAAAAAAATAAAAAATTACAAAAATAAAAGCATATAATTTTTCCTGCGCTAGCGGAAAATAATTGTGGAAAAAATTAAAACAAAACGGCTTTCTTTTCTGCTGCAAACGGCGGCCCGGGGCGGCTGCGGGCGGGTACAGGGGCGGACTTAGCTTGTTGCGGGTGCAACTTTCTTTCAGCAGCCACCGAACGAGTGAAGAGCGGCAACGCCGCGTACCGCACACAACCCGTTACTGCCACGGCCATGGCAACTACACCGGGAGAAACCAGAGATTTTGTGAAGTTTTTAGCCAATAAGAAAATGTATCAAATGATTACATTAATAAAAGTTGAACAAAAAAATAAAATATGGCTTTTATTATTATTTCTTCGCATAGCAAAATCGAAGATCGATACTTCCTCTTGGATTTATTTATTTAAGCAGATTTCGAACTTCAAAATTAAATTAAAAAAATCTATTCAGGTATTATAGATGGACAGCAATTCCATTAAAATTCATAGAAAATATATTTAACATTTTTTTAATAGGAACCAGATTAAATATTGCTCCCTAATATTAATTTAAAAGCTATCAAAACTCAAATCCATTTTTTTTTTAATTCTGAGTCTTCTTTAACCCTTAAATGATTTTTGCTTTAAATAACAGGAAAATTCCTTAATTATTTTTTGATTAAATATTGTTACTTTATATTTATAAAGAACCTATCGAAACTCCACTAAAAATTAAATATTTTTGGATATTCGTTGTCCTACTTTATCATTAAAATATTTTTTTTCTTAAGAAAGACAGAACTTATAAGATTTTTTGATTTAAATTACAAATAATGTTTTAAGCTATGAATTGGCTTAAAATAAAGCAAACAAAATTGTTACCACTTTTCCAATATAATATTCCGCCAATATCTCGCAAAAATATACAGCTGTTTTCGACAAAGCCAAAGGCTGCCATTAGTATGCCTTTTTAGTAAACTTAAGAGTTATTTTATGATAGGTATTTTTAACTCAAAAAAGGTGCTACTTTATGTTTTTTTATGTTTATTATTATTTCCCATTTATTTAGGAAAACCCAACCATCAATTTAAAGTTGTTATTAGTGGGTTTGGCCTCTACAGTTTCTCTGAGTGCACCCAGTTGCAGTAGTTACACAAACGGCAACGGCAACAATCGCTGCCTCGCGATCAGCAGGGGGAAGACAATTGGGCAACCAGTTTTTGGGCTAGGCCCACAACTTGTTGTTGGGCTCCGGATGGGTACTATGAACTTGGCTGAAAAGCGGCAACGTTGCAGTTGGCCAAACAGGCCTGAGGTTAATGCAAAAAAAAAAAAAAAATTAACAAGTAAAAAAAATCAAGAGTAGGAAGAAATCGCACACAGATTAACGATTGTCAATAAGTCGCTTTTATAAAGTCAGGAAAGTCAGGAACTTAAATGAGGTTTTTCTTCCAGTAAGCTTATCGTGAACAATAATCTAGTAAATCTTTTGTGCCGATATTAAGTCATGCCTTTATATAAAATTCAACGCTTTTTTATTTTCAGTCATGAGTAACTTGGGTAATTGCTTAGCTTTATCTATCAAAGCAATTATTTGAGCCTAAATAAGGTAATATAAATATAAAGAAAGCGGACGGGGTTAGGGTAGAGGTATTTGTGAACTAAGAAATATTTTTTTCAAGGATTTTGAAATACTTTCTTTACAATGAAAATTGAATAAGAACGTAATCATTATTTTTTCAATACCCACAAATAAGAAATAAATAAGAAACATACAAAACAAGCCCTTATTTAGAACATTTTGTATGTTTATGACCTTCAAGCTGCTTTCAATACAATGTGTTTATATTGTACGCCTAAATAAAAACAATTTAAACAATTTAAGTATGTTTTTCAATTTACAAAAATGTTGTAAGTATCATTAAAATAATATAATTGATGGGCTGCAGATATTTTCAATTTTCAAAGCCCTGAGATCATATCCAAATCGAAAACCTGCCTCGGACGTGTGCCATATTTTCTCACACCATTATTTTATAGATTATAGAAAAATCATTTTTGAAATGCTGTCATACTTCTTGTTAAGGCATAGAAGCAAGCATCTAGTATCCGCAGAATAATAACAAATTAAATAAAAAGGAAAGCCAAGCCGTCCAGGGGGGCATACGACACTTTTTTGGACCCGTTGCCGATATATTCGGTCATTTCCGAGAATAGAAAGCCGAGGAAAGGGTGCAAGTGTACTCGAGGAACCGTTGACAACACACATTCGAGTGTAGAAAGAGCATATAGAGCATACTATATAGAGCATATAGTACGAGTACGTGTTTAAAGAGATCTACGCGGTGCGGCGTTTTATTTATTTTACGTTTATTTTTTGTGCGGAATCTTGTTCGGGGTTGATGGGGCGAAACTACAATCAGTTCCAATTAGAGGCGAAAATAGAATTCAATTGTCACGTCATAAAAGATTTAATTGAATCAATTTCACGTCACAATTCGTTTGCATATTTCTGGGGACATTTTATTTCATACGCTTTATTTTTATACACACTTTTATTTCGGAAATTTTCGCCAACTTTTATATTTATTTTTGATACGTATTTTGAACTTATTGTGCGACGGCGACCGCCTTTGTTTTTGTTTTTCCCGCCAGCGGAGGGAGACTCAAGGCAATTTTGATGATGTGCCGATGACGCGGCTCTGCCGCTGCTGATAATTTCCTTGACTTTGTAATTTATTGATGTTTTCAAAAATATTTCAGAAATCTGGACAGAGGGGGGGTGCTCTGGGGGGCTTAGGGCTCCCTGAATATTTGTGTCCACCTCAAGATAGTTTTTTTAGTTTCATCTACGAAAACACGTTCCGATTATGGCCCACACGCGTTAGCCCAGAATTCTTCTTAGCCCGCGTGCTGGCCACATTTTAGCTGCGTGTTTTCCCATAGTTAAGTTTTCTTCATTTTTATTTATTTTATTTTAATTTTAGTTTGCCAACTTCGTATCGTTTTATCGTATCCAGAGCGGAGAACATCTGCACGGTATTCCCCAGCAGTTGACTCCGAGAAATTCCGAACTTTGGAGTCGGCGACGAGGTCTGGTTAATATTTGTCGTATTATTTAACTTCTCGTTTGCTTAACGGCTTTGTTTCGCTTTTCTCTCTCCTGAATTCTAAACTGAATAAATAGATTGGTGTGTCATTTTGTGTCAACAATTCGCATGCATATTCTCAGATGCGGAATTTCTGTTATTGAAGCACAACAAAAAATGTATCTATATTTGCAGACAAATAAAAAATAAAACAAAACAACGACGATAGAAAGATGGCAAATATTTGGTCAAGTCCTCTGGTTTTTTATGTTTTTGAACAATCCCGCTCTTGGAACTACCCATCCACAGTTGTTGGCCAATTAATATTAGTTGTATATTGTTTTTTTTGGGAATTTCTGGCCATGGAAAGTCTCCAGCTTTATTTGGGATCTTCGGCACGTGTGGCCCCGGCAGTTCGATTTAAGAGACAGATTGGCTCAGGCCCCAGGTTTTTGGACTTGTCACCAATCTCTGTCGTAGGTGGACTCGTTTTTGGACGTGCCTGCTTATTATTGTTATTATTATTTTGTATTTTTCAGCGGCACGTGGCTAGATCGCAGTGAGGGGTAGTATTAGAAAATTGGAAAATGTTCTAGCTGTCACATGCAAAAAAAAAAAAGAAATAGAAAATTATGTCGAAATTTCCTACGATTAATTTATTTCAAATGTTATTTTTGCCTTTGTATCTTTTGGGTGCAAATTGAAAAATATCTTCGCAGATCTGGGTGTCCAAAAAGTGTGCAGATACATGTGTACATTCGGAAAATACATTCTTGAAATACATGAGCATGAAAAGTGGCTTTGGACATTCAATTTGCCTTTTGGCAACGCTAATCAGTATACTTATTTACTTAATTAATAAGTGGCAGAAGAAATAACACTTATTTTGGTATAAATAGGGGATTTTATGACTATTTATTACAATTTAGTATTTATTTATGAAGTCATCGTCTTAACTTCGAGGAGTTATAATACATTTACACCTTAAAAGAGAAACTATTTCATTTAATTTATTATAAGGGCTTTAATTAAATGATTTTGGATGTAATTTTTTGATTTTCCTATCCTATTAATAATTAAATTAAAATTAAATGAATAAATGAAAATTTTCATAATTAAATTGTCAGTTTGCCTAAAAAGCCTTTAGAGATATAATAAGAAGGAAATTTATATGGAAATAACAAAGAAAAAATGTCTTAAAACTATAGGAGGTAAATGTAGAGCCCTTGTATAATAAATTCGAAAGAACTTAAAAGAAAATACAATAAAATATAAAAAAATTCTAGAAAACTCTACAGCATATGTTACCTCTATAAAACCCGCCAAATCTTCATAGTTTTTCACACAAAAAATCCAGTGAACCTGAGCAAAACCTGCAAATCTTCAAGCCACCTGACTTGACCCAATTTAGCCCGAAAAAAATGTAAGCCCCTAAAAACCCATAATCCGAGACAATGAATGCTATGCTGCTGCCCCTACCCGACCCAGCCATCATCTTCTCCCATTACTAAGCCCCGAATTACAGCCTGCTCCCATATTATAATGCCATCAATTCCATTGTAGTCGATTGTTAGCCGCTGCTGCTGCTGCTGTTTTGTTTTGCCTGCCAGCGAGCTCTCTCAAAGTGTCATTATTCCCACAGTGAAAACTTGACCCGTCCGCCCCGCTGACAGGCTGCGAGCTGCAGAAAAAAAATCGAGGAAAATCGAGGAAAACTCGGCATAGGGCCAGAGGGCAAAATCCTCAATTGTCATGTTTCTTGACAATTTGTCTATGGGCAATCACAGCAACCAATTCATACCATTCATATGGTCTATACACCCCGACATCCATCTCTTCTTTGACAGTTTCTATGACCTTCGAATCTTTTCAGTTTTCAGTTTTCATTCCTTAGTTTTCGGTTCGTTTCGGTTCTGTTCTCTTCTGATGTCGAGGGGTTCGTTACCCCCGCCCCTGTTTCTTGTAAGCAGACCACAAATAGATCTTACAATATATTATTTCGATTGGACACGGTCGCTCCTCGTCCCTGCCTGTGGCTGCTCCCTTCCCTCAACTATTCCAAGTCTCTAGAAAATGGTTCGGGGCGAAAGAAACCTCTGTTTGCTGTCCAAGTTCAATGAGCATTACGCTTGCGGTCGATATAATAGCAATTGTAGTTGGAATTTCTAAATTATATATCCCGGAATATTGTATCCTAAAGAAAGCAGGAGAAGGAAATTTTTTTGGGAGATTTATTGGGGTTTCTTTAGAGGGTAGAACTAGTGAAATTATAGGGAATAAAATAATATAGAAATATATTACTATACCTCAAGGAAATATAGTTTAGATAGTAATACTTGAGAGTATTAAAGGCTATTTTAATCAAATTAATATTTATTTATATATATTTTCAAACCTTTCATTGAAATGATATATTCACTTAAAAAATAAATAAATAATAAATTATTTAAGCAACATTTCAACATAAACATAATTTTACCCAACTAAAGATCACTGGTTTTATATTTATAAAATATTTTTAAAATATTATCTAATATTTTGTAAGCATTATTTATATTCTAAAAATTTAATTGTGTTTTTGTTTGCTTAAATCCAATTTATTTGTCTAATTTAGAAAATGATAAAGTGTGCCACCTCTTTAAACCATTTAATTGCATAATTAAATAATGATTAATAGTGTTTTTTTCGTTGATAATACATTGAGAGCTGAAATAATTTAGAAGACTCTGGGTAAGTTAATGGAAATGGAAACTGATAAAAGAATTCGCTGCCTCTTTAATTTACTTATTCTCCTTGATTTATGGCTATGGCTATGCCTATATTCCTATATTTATGACTTCTTCTCTATAACTAAGGTAAATAATTAGTTTCAGACACAGAACATATTATGTTTTCTACCCTTTTCATAATTATTTTGTATAGTAATAAAAATATTAGTATTCACGACCACAATTTGTAATAATCCCTAGTAAGTGCTATTATTTTGAACCCAGCCGTGCATGTAACATATTTGCATATTTGTAGGTACAATGTGGGTATGTAGATATGTTCGTATCTATGAAACCTTTTGCCTGTTGTTGTTGTTTGCCTTACGAATTTTGTTTTTCCACTTGTTGTTTGGTCGCTGTGCTGCCTGCCGCTGATGTATCTGTATCTGTATCTGTATCTGTATCTGTGACTCAATGGTTTTCGGTATCGCTTTAGATTTGGTTGTTTTTCAAAAACTGATAAGGCAGCGTTCGCCGCGTACCGTCCGTGTGGCCATTGTTGCTGTTGTTGCAGCGGTTGTTGCCAACCGTGTGAGCCAAGCCGTCGACTGTGACAAACAAATGTCGGGCGACGAAAGCGGAAATGCGAAACTCACCGACAACAGCAACAGCAACAACAACAACAGCAAATAATACAAAGTAAAAATTAAGGCAGCAACAACAGAAACAACAAGAGCAAAATAAATGTCAACAGTAATTGTAGCAGTTCCAAGGTTTTCACAATATGAATGATAGCTGCACGCAGACACTTACATAAATATGCTATATGGGGTATGCTTCTACACGGGGAGAAATTTAGCTCTAAGATTACATGGGAAAAAATATAATTTTTTAAATACAACTAAAATCAGTAAATGGTTACAACATTTACTTAAAATTTCTGAAATTTGTACAATTTTAAAGATTTTTTTAGTAAGTTTAATCTATTTATTTCAGAATATCATAGGTTTATCGGCTTAACTATTAATATTAACATTGTTATGTAATTTTCAGCTAATATATTTCTTATAATCCATAAGATATTACACATTTATTTTAATTATGGTGCTATGACACTACATTCTTGGTTTCATTAAATGGAGTAATTTCTCTCAGAATATAATTATTGGGGGTTAGGAAAGTGTGATCTAGACAAATATATGAAACTTTTAATGAGCAAAACTTATTAAAATAAAATAATGAAAAAAAAATGTATAAATAAATAAATAAAATAAAAATACCACGTACTCATTATAATATAAATGTTTCTATTTATTCTGTAAATATAAAGTGCATTAAAAAATAAAGATTAATATAATAATGATAAATTTAATTTTTGGTAGAGGTTTTCAATGATTGATTTTCTTAGAAATCTGTAAGAAATATTGATTAAAAATATGAAATATTTAAATGAAGGTATTTAACGTACTTTAATCGGTTAAATTTACTTACAACCCTCTTTGATTCACAGTAGTGATCAATTTTAATGCTTTTTAAAATCCTAACCAATTTTTCTGTGTGCTTATATTTTATATTCGCATTTGTTTGTACACTTTCCATTTGTACCTGGCTTGGCAACAAAGCAACACTCACAAAAGAAGAAGCACCGGCAACAGCAGCAGCAGCAGCAACAACAACACTAATGAGCAGCGAAGGTTTCGTAAATCGAAACAACACTAACAACAATATAGTACTTAAAACACACAACAAAAGCAAAACACCAGCAACAACATGCAGTGCAAAAATTGTGAGTCATCTGCAAAGTCGGCTGCAAGTTAAATCCATGATTTAAACAGCACGGGGGGAAAAAATAGTATCATGATGCACCTGCATTAAGAAATAACTAAAATATTAAAATGAACAAAATATTTAAAAATAAGGTGTAGTTGTGATAGGTAATACAAAGAAAAACTATAAATACAATTAATTTAAAAACTAAAAATAAAAATCCTAAGCACAGATTAAGCATAAGATGTTGTTGGCATTGTACCTGAAATTCCCAAGTACGAATTCAGCGACAAACTGGTATAAAACCACGCAAGTTATGAGGTTTCTTTTCTGGAAACTATAACATATTTTTACTAAAATGACTGCAGCTTATCGTTTGACCAGATTTTTATGTGTTTTTGGAATTTATGTTTCTAAAATCCGGATCAAAAATGTTTGTGTATAAATTTCCACAATGTTGACCCCGAGCGTTTAAAGTGTGTGTGCTGTTTCGTGTTTCTCGTGTTGCCAGGGGCTCGATTCATTCAATGAGCCAACTCTCCGACGTCAGCAGCAACAACAATGGGAACAATGCATAAATATCTACAATAGCAAAAATAGCAACAAAAACAGCGAAAACAACAACAATAACCATGGGCCACATGTGCAAAAATTGTTTAGCATAGAAACAAAAGATAAACAAGAAGCAAGTGTAGCACAAAAGGAGCGAAGGTAATAACAGTTGAGCTGGGAAGCAGCAGATAAGTGGCAAAGAGGAGGAAAAGTCATCAGAGAGCGACTTGGGAAAGGCGAAGGGGAGCGGGAAAACTCACAGATGGAGGGCTAAAGGGACGATTATCAGATTAGAGCGGCAAAAATATCCGTAAGGCCCCTGGAGACCATTTCAGCGCTCGGCTCGGGCAGAAATAAACAAATTTTTGAGAACAAGTATCCGGCAGATACATCTGAATTGCCACGAAGTGGCCACAATGCGGCGACTGTTTTTCTTTCTATTTTGTTTGTTTGTTGCAAGACAATTATTATGCGAATATTCAGGCAATAAAAAATGTAAATTTTTAGCGCTCTGCTTATCTATCTATTCCTATTCGGAGTACCATTGCCCCCCCTTCGCGGCGGCACACTCTAATCCCCTGAAGATGAGCTAAGAGATACAAGATACGGGCGAGAGCTATGCACTTAAGTACATGCCCGAGGGCCAAAAGCTCAACGCTAATTAAATAATGGCAGAACATTCGTTGCCGTGTATCTGCGAGATACGCTTTTATCAGCCAGCGAGCGAGATGGGGACGGGAACGGGGAGAGAAATGCGAATTTTTAGTATTCTTTTGCGGTGAATCGCTGTTTTTGCCATCTAAAGAAGTGATTCGTGACTGATGGTAATTTATTTCGAAAGTTTGAGAGCAAAAAAATAATATAATACAATACTTTTAATTAAAGATTCTTGTCTTTATCTATGTGTGTCTTTGTTTTCGAATGAGGAATATCTATTTTTGTCAAAAAGAGATTATCCGCACACACACTCTGGTCCCCGCTTGGAAAGTACATTTGTCTTGTGTGCGGCTTAACATTTAAGCACTTACTTTGTAATTAATTACTTACACGTCCGAGCAGATATCGAAACGAGACATAATCTGCATAGAAACCCGTCAGTTCCGTCGTCGTCAGTCCAGTCAGTCCCCGGGACTTATGAGTTTTGCCTGGGCAGATCTTTATCGCGGAACAGGTTCCTTTGTGAGCACACTCTTTTTGCACAGCACACTCTGTATTTTTCGATCTCTCAGGAAGCATTGACTCCGTCTGAGGTCATTACAATGTATATACATTGTATGTCGGCGATCAGGTTATATCGCTGATCGATTATATTGAAATTGGGATGATTACAGTGTTCACTGAGGGGGACTTTGTATGGTCCTGCATTAAAGTTAATCTCATTTACTCGCTGGATTAACTAGGAAGTTAAGTTAAGTTTTGTTAAAGAAATAGTGCTTTTCGTGTTGTTATTAAATTTAACAGGGATTAAACTGGCTTACATATATTATTAATAAATCATACATTTAAGAGTGTATTTCTTAATAAATTGAAATGAGAGATACAGCAATTACATGTATTTCTAGTAGGAAAGAAAATAATGGTTAAAATTTAATTTTTAAAAATATCTCTTACAAAGGCTAAGGTTTGTAATGATTTCCAACTAAAGAATTATTTTATTAATAATAAAAAATAAGGTATAAATAAATAATGGTATTAGAAAAACAATTATTATTGAGGTATATTTATAACTCTGATCTCTTTCTTTTAGAATAAAAGAAATAAATAAAAAAGTTACCTATAAACATTTGAGTGTTTAAAATAATTTATTTATTTATTTCTAGCTAAAATTAATTTAGTTTAAAGCTTAATGAGCCCTTAAAGTGCCACAATTAATTTATAAATTTGTGCTTAAATAACAGAATCAATATTTAAAGTAATTCTTGGCTAGGATTTTACTTTTCCCTTGTAGGAAAAAGTTCCAACAAATTTGCTTGCAAACATTCATCTTAATACCTTTGCATCTACCATGACTAACTCCCCTTTTTGGCCAAATAAAGTAATATATTTATACAGCTTCCCTTGGCAACCTTTTGTGTGCGGATTCTGTGCTCTTTGGTTTGCATCTTCCCGGGCATTCGGTTAGCATTTGGAGTGCAGCAGCAGTGTTGCATTGCACCGCACTGTGTGTGCACGCGGCAGTCCACCAATGCCGAACCACTGAACCACGCAACCGCCGAGCCACTCAACCACACTCAATGACTTTATTTTAATTCGAAATTCGCCTCGAGTTGTGCTCTTTATTTTTTACATTGTGTCTTGGTTTCCATCGGTGAGTTTTCAGTTTTTCTTCTTTTTGTTTGTTTCAGTTTTTTTAGACGGCATTAGTCATCCCCAAAGCCATAGTCATCGCCTCCGTCTCCGTCTCCGACTCGAATTTGGCTTTTTGTTTTTGTACTCTTTGCAATTTTCATTTCAGCTGTTTAAGTGTTAAGGTTGCTGATTCTTAGTCTTCAACCTGTTGTCGTTTATTGTACTTGACAGCAGCCATCGAAAGGGCAAGCAAACACATATTTCGCAAAGCTCATTAAGTTTGTTTTTACCTCTTGTTTTCTTTGCAGTTCTCCCTGGCGCCCTGCGCCCGGACCTCAACTGTGCTAAATTTCGTAATCGAAAGTTGTTTTGATGGCTCGACTTTTGGGTGAGCAGCGCTTAGTCAATGATATTAAGTAATACTTAGACGGCGGCACGGCGTGTTCGTGTCGATACAAGTGCACTGCAAGAAAGGGTTATAAAGCTTAAATAATGAATTTAAAATTTTTATTGAAACTGAAAAAATTCTTAAACATTTTTAAGCTCAAAAATATACTTTGTAAAGTGTAATTGCTAGGATATAAATCTTATTTTTGTGAGGTTCCTTATTTAATTTTATTTTTCCATATTGAAATTATAGAGAAATAATTTTTTTTAATTACAAAATATATTGAATTTAGGTTTTACTAACTACATATCTATTATTGTATACCGAGTTATCGGGGTACCTTCGATACTCCGATTTGTTGATAGTTTAGAGATGTGCTATAGAAAATATCGATTACTTACAGTTATACATATATCGAAACCATTTAACTTTTTTACCTAAAACACTTCTCTAAGACTTCTAAATATTATCATAAGTAAACTAGAATTGTATATATACAATACTATTGGGCTTCAATTTTAAAGTTTAATTGAATGTTTAAATTTATATTCAATATAATATCGATCATTTAGATAGATTTACACAATAACCGATAAATTTATTTTTAATGAAAGAATAGATAATTACAAATCAAACTGGATCCTACTTTTTCCCCATGTACGCTTATACTTGTGAGCTAGTACTGGGTACTTAGCTTACTCGAGGCCTCATTTGCATGGAGCCCGTCCACTTGGAATTGAAATTATATATTCAGAACCCCAGCGAGTGTAAACATTTGCTCCAAGTTGTTTATGCAAGCTGCTGTTGGCATTAGTCATACCTCAAATAGTCAAAAGATCTATATATCCATACTAGATAGTACTAAGCTATACTAAGATCAGTTTAAATGGAGGAGCTTCCTTGGAGCTCAAGTTTAAGTGGCAACTGTTTTTCGCCAACTCAAGAGGCACTTCAGAGAACCAGGAACCAGGAACGAGGAATTAGCAAAACATTCGGGAAGCAAATACGGATATAATTCGGTATATTTAATTAGCTAAATATTTATAAAACATTTAGAACACGCAGGTTCAATGGAAAATTCAAGAATTTAGGGGAGGAAATAAATAAAAATATTTATTGGGCAAAAATATGTCTATATTTACTAATAGTTATTTATTTACTTGACTTATTCTCTGTTCAAATAAAAGGGGCAAATAATCTGCTTCAGAAAGAAACTGTATTCATGACCTATCCCTTGCATTAACTCAAGATCCCACATCTCTCCGGTAGAGATAATCCACTTGAAGTCGCTGCAGTCGCGCGTGTAATTATATATAAATTATATCAGTGGCTAATGAGAACTTTTTAAACGCGGCGATGATGTCAGCTCAATTTCAGAGTGAATCTTTTCCTTGTTCATAATTAAACGAAAGCAAATGACTTTCACATATGTATATATAGGAGGCGCTGACACAGCCGAATTGGAAATAAAATATTGCAAAATGTAGGTCCAGCTGGTATCAGTAAAAACCGATTTTGTATTGTCATGGCCATCGAAATATCGACGGAACAGTGATGCAGCTATATCAATTAGCGGGGCCCTTACTTATCACTCGCCCAGTTTTTAAAGTAAAAGAGCATTTCGCAGTCACATGCAGGGTGGGGAACTGCACTACACAGAGTCAGAGTCAGAGTCAGCCCATTGTCTGACAGCTGAATTATCGCTGCAAATATTTACCTAAGCAAACTGCAACTGTCTGGTTTCGGGCTGGGACTGTGTCTGTAACTGTGACTGTGACTAGGGCTGGGTCAGGTGTAGTGCACTGGGCACGTGTTATCAATGAATCAGAGGTCTGTAGCTGGATACACTTGGCATGCTAAACGCATGGTTGTCCCACCTTTAGACTGACAGCGCGAATAGAAATCGCCAGACGGGCTGATTGCACACTTAATTGCGGCTAGAATAATGTATGAAAGCAGGAAGGTGTAAATAGATCGAATTAGCATAATTTGAATAGCTAAAAACAAAGACTTAATCGTATGATTATTAAAAAAAATAAAGAGTTGCATCATTTAGTTACTTTGTATTTTATTTAAATAATAAATAGAAAGAAAGAACAGCATATAACTTTTCAAGGACACTGGCAAAGTAGATTTCGGAGGGTAGTTCGTCTTTTATCAGAGGTTATATGACTTAACTCAGCGAGTATAATTAGAATAATCCGTTTGATGTAAGAATAAACAGGGAATCTATAATAAGCTTACTATGTTCTTACCTATTTACTATAAATTCCATTTATACAGCTTAATTTAAATAAAGTTTTCAAGTTTTGTATGCAATAATAAAACCAGTCTCACTGATAATTATCATTATTTATTTGTATTACTTGTCACTGATAATAATTATTATAATTGATTCTAATCAATAATATTTTAATTTTAAAAATTATCATTGACTAGAAAAATGGTAAAGAAACAATACTTATAATAAAAATAATAATTTGTCACTGCTAATATTTAATAATATTTTAATATTAAAAATGATCATGACTGGAATTATTTTAATAAGAAATAATTATAATAATTGTAAACTTTTTCGATATTATTATTGGTATATATAGCACATATTATTATTATGCCATATTTAAAAATCTTTTAAAGGAAACCTTTTAAACAAAATGTGTTTATTATTTATTCCAGGTTATTGTTTATCATTTTAAATATATAATTATTAACTCCATACCCATAGAAAGTCTTAAAATGTACCTAGTCAATCCCCTGAATATTTTGATCATAACAAAGTGTTCTTAAATATAAAACCCCTTAGAGCCGAGTGCGATTTGTAGAGCTCTTGTTTATGTCAGACCTCGTAATTCCCATTGACGTTTCACATTCACGTTTCCGTAACTAACCCCCTCAAAAGCACACAAAACTTACCAACACGGTCTCGATTTCCTTATCACTCCGAGACCTCTTATCAATCGCCCCACTCCAGAACACTAACCGATTAGGTTTCTTATCACGGTTCGATTTCCCATGGACGACGGACGACGGGCTTCTTTCCAGACGTTCCGTCTTCTGCGAATTTGTTTACGCCAAACTAAAAATGCGACAAGAATTTGGTCAACAAAGTTCTTAATTTTCGTTTGATAGCCAGAAAGAATTTTCAGCAAATGAAAATAGAAATTCATACGAATCCGATTCACCCGCAAAGAATCGCAAACAAGACACTTGATACGTCTTAATCAGCCAGAGACATCCAATGCCAGAAATTCAATAAAATAAGCGGAAGATTATCAAACGGAAACGATGTTGCGATGATCACTGATCAATGATCACTCATCAACAGTGGGAAGCCCATCAAGTGTAGTTAATTTGAGAGTAATGTTACGCAAAATAATTGGTTTTAGAAAGGTATTTTAATTGTTGATTAATGGAAATCGGAACTAAGAGGAAGTAAAAGTGAGCTAGTGAAGGTTTTTGAGCATTTAAGGTTTTATATTTAATTTAAAATTGCCCTAAATTGAGGTACATTATTATTAATAATTTAATTATGACAAATATCTATCTAATATTGAAGGCCTAAGTTTTATTTGGATAAATATATTATATTCCTTTATTTTTCATATCGATATTTTTAAATTCCTATACAAAATATAACTAATAAATATATAACCTATTAAAAAGAAAGTATTATTTATTACTAATAAACCACAACAAAAACTTACTGAAAAGCAATTAAAGATTCAAGCAAATACCACAGGAAAAATCTATGGTAAAAGAAAAGCTAACAAACGAAAACTAACAAATAACCATGTGCGAAGGGTGAGAGTTGAGAGCGGATAAGATCAAAAAAAGTACAAAAGATAATATTAGAGGCCTCAAAATACATAAAGATAAGACAAGCAACGAGTTTTCGGCCAAAAGGAAAACAAACATGGATAAGCCGCGGGGATGAGGTAAGAAGAGACAAAGAAAATAATTCAAAGCGAAAAGAACATTTTAAGCAAATGTATACATTGAAAGCAATTAAGGTAAAATGCACAAATATAGATAAAAATGTGCCTTGGGGTAAAACCTATAAATATTAAGAAGAACGAAAATCCGTTAAGAATGAAGCCAATTCAGTTATCACTGAAATCAGACGATTGCAGCCAAGGCCAGACGGTTTCCTACATAATATATAGTATATAATATTTGATTCCAAAGATAGAACCCCTGATACCTATACAGGAATTACCTACCCGCTCACTTCACTTTCTAGACTTTATAGAAACCACTTTGATAGCCTTATTTGGCCATAGTTGTGACAGCCCCAGAGCCAGGATAAGATAAGGCCAAGATGTTTTGCTGTCTGACTCGGGGACTGTGGAACTGATGTCATAAGTCCATTTTTTTTTCGGGAAAACGGCTTCCCATTTCCATTCAGGTTCATAACTCTGAATGGTCATTGCCAGCGCTTAACCCCGAAACGCCTCAAATGTCAGCTTCTTAACCTTCCAGGCTGCTGTCTAGTTCTTGTTGCCATAACTCTTTTACATAACTAATTTGCAAGCCACGTTGACACCGACGCCATATAAAAATGTCTTGTGTATGTTTGTAGTATTTTTTCTCCTTTTTTTTTCGTTGTTTTTTATACTTTTTTTGTGGCTGTTGTCGGGCACTCGAGAGTACATGAGTAGTACTCGGTCTTTTTTGCTTGTTTGCTGATTTGTTTTTTATGATTGCTCTGCGACTGCGAAGGCGGCAACGCGACGACAGATGACGATTGTTGCTTCTGTCGCTGTTGCTGCTGCAGTTTGCATTACATGAAAATGACCTACAAATAAATTAAGCTTTCAACTTGTTAATGTCCATTTTGCATACTCTGCCATGGAATATTTAGTGCAGTTGGTAATTGAGAATTTTAAATGAGCTTTGGGGGAGACATTAAAAATGTTTACAAAATATAAATAAAGCAGAAAATGAGTTACTAGTTAGGAAAGAATTTTTATTTTTCATTTATGTTGCGTACAGTATTTTGTGTAGTATGGAGATTTGCTTAAATTAGGATGATTTTACTTTATGAATATATTTATTGTTAAAAAAGTTATTAGGAACATTAGCTTTTATAAGTTTCCATCGCAAAAATGTTAATTTTCACAATAATTGATATAAAAATATATATCAAATATATTTTAACTAAATATTTATAACAAATATAATATCATATAAAAATAAATTATTTAACGGATGTTTTTCCTCCCAAATTTCTTAATTTTCCTCTTAATTCAAAGAGCATTTAAAAGTTAGTATTAAAATATGCATAAACAATATTCAATTTCTTTGTTTATTCGCAGCTTACTCAGTTATTTAATTATGTTTACTTGTTGCAATCCAACAAAGGGGCCGTCGAGTGAGTAACTCGATCCTATCCTGACTGGGAGCTCCTCTTTTCTCCTCTTACCATTGCGAAAAATGGAAGCGAAGCAAACAATTTGCATTACTAATTTAATTGGAAAACTTGTTAAATTAAATATTTAAATTTCGATGCAGTCGCTCCAGTCACAGTCGCTGTCCTCGTCTCAGCCGGAGCCGCAGCAACGTCAAACAATATGGCAAATAATATTATTAATATGAATAAATGCAAATTGAATTACATACTAGCTTCTATCTTGTGAGGGGATCCGCAGCGGGGGCGGGCATCCACTGGGGACATTTATAGAACATTGTTGCAATTAATATGCTCGGACACCACTGTCGCCGCCGACGACTGTGGGCAGTGGAGCCATTTATGAGGCACGCCAAGCGAAAATCTATGGAGAAATGCCATGGGAATATTGCATTCAAGGGAAGCAGGTTGGGGAGTAAATAATTTAAAATGTATTTAATAAAATTAAGGAAATAAAAATGGGGAAAATAAATCATGTTTTGGGGTTTTAAACATACCTCCTAGAATTAGGTTAAATTTTTCATTGAGGAGTATCAAAAGTATAAGCTCTTAATAAAGGCTTACATTATATATAAAATCCCAAAAGACTTACAAAATAAAATATATAAATTTAAGGTTTAAGGTTTAACCCATTCCCAATAAATATATAGGAAAATTTGTAACAATATTTAACACACTTTAAATCTACAAATCTTAACCCCTTTTCGTGTTTTTTTTTTCGGTCAACCAATGTTCTTGAAGCTAATTTTGGCACCCCCAAAAAGAGTTTGTTGTCCAGTCATGTTAACAGCTCAATCATAACTAGAACGATCAATCACTCCCGCTGCTCTTGCTGCTCCCGATGGCCACACCTGTACACTCCAGATTGATTGGGTAAATTAGCAATTTACGAGCAGCCTCGCCCCAAAGCGTACACCAAATGGACCCCCAATCGATCGAGAATCGATCCCGGCACACGGTCTGCTGCCCAATGCCGACGTCTCAGCCTTATTTTTTATTGCAGTTTTTAATTTTCATTGGCGAGGCATTCGTTCGACTTGGTGCTGTTCAGATTTCAGCACTTTACGATCGCGACGGCTAGACACACACGTTGTTAGATAGATCCCATATAACATACGTAACGAATCGCGAATCGCAAAACGCAACCGGCCAGACGAGACGTGTGAATTTCAATAGTTCTACTTGCAGTCGGGCGATAAGTCCTATATACTATATATATTAGTGATCGCTCGGAACTACTACTATACTATATATGCTCCAGATGGCGGAGGTGTCTCCGGGAGCGGGGTTACGCAGAGATCGATGGGTCTTGCTCTGTCTGGGGTCTGAATGGGTGCCCAGGGTGCCTGCTGCTAGTCTATATTCAGATCTCTGCTCGTGTCGTGTAAATATTTGCAATTGAGTCTACGATTTTTTACTATTTGTTTACAGACGTAATCAATAAAATTTTTAAATACCCCAACACACACTCTGAACACGAGCGGGAACACACGCACACACACTTGAAATGGAAACACAATTATAGAATGCAACTACGACTGCGGGGGCACAATAACAAATTTGAATATTTATGAGTTGTCGCCGTCGTTCCCTGCTTAAAGTCGCCTTCACTCTCTTATTGCTGCTGTTTTTGTTTTTATTTTTTATTGTTCGGTTTCGATTTTTTATTATTTGTTTTGGTTTTTTGGGCGTTAGTGCTTTTGTTATTATTCCAATTTTCAAGCCAGACGCAAATTATAGTTTTTTTTTATGTAAATTGTTCTCGAGTTGTTTAATTTTCAAATCTTTGATTGTGGGTGAAGCCTAGTTATGCGGATACCCTTTCTGGTGGTGACTTTTTGGGGTATATTCGATGTTGTTACTTCTAATTAAATTTTTAGATTTTGAATTTAACTTATTACTTGTGAAAAGCATAATAAGTAAATTGGATATCTAAAAAGCCCACATAAGAGGGAGTTACGACTTACCAACATTAATCATAAGTCGCTGCAGGCATTTGCACCTATAATTCCCAAGTACGAATTCAGCTACAAACTTGTCTTCGGGGATAACCTTTGCGTTTTTTTTGTCATAATAGTCGCGTCTTGATTTAACTGTGATAAAATGTGATTTTATTTTATTTCTATGTATTTCTCGATAAAGGTAACACACAAATCTGATTAATAAAGTATTTATATTTAGAAAAAGTTATCTTTAATTTTGATGCAGTCCGAATATGTTTATGTATTTATATTAATATCACAGCACTATATTGTATTATACTATAAAGAGGATGGTTCAACCAACGCGAGTTAATATTGAAAATAAATAATATTTCATAATTACCTTTTAAAAAAGCTGTGATATCTATATTTAACTTTATTTTTATGGCACATAAATAATATGAAATGATATGATTATATATTTTGAAGTATTCATGTAGTTTGGATTGGTTGGTTGTACTGATAAGAAGGTGTGATATCTTTATAGAGAGCTTAGGCTCTTGTTTTTACAGTCTTATAAGGAAAATTAAATTGTTTTGTGTAAAACTAAATAAATTAAAAGTGTAAACAAATATTTAAATTCCTTTAGAGCTAACCTAAACAGCTCAACGGATTATTCTTAAAACTTTTAAAAGCAATATCTTTAGGTATTTCAAGCGTAAGGAAAAAAAAAAGTTTTCAATTCACATTTGCCATCCCCTGGCGCATCCTTCCCCTTCCCCCAATTGTAATTGAATTTTTGAATATTCCCGAATCCAATTGGGAAAAAGCGGGGCAAGAAAAGTGTTCCTTCTGTTTTTTGCCCCGGGGCAAAGGGTACAAAATTTATCAGCTCAGCTGAAACCCCAAGCGAAACTCAACTTTGATGACTTTTTGTTGTTTATAGTTTTTTGTTTGTAAGTTCTTGGTTATTTTTTTTTTTGCAGCCAAACAGTTTTGTGTTTTTGTTGTTGTAGTTTTTTTTCAGTTTTCTGTTTTGGGTCTCCTGCCTTAGAATATTTTATTGCGCGTTGGCGAGACTGATAGCGACAGAGACGACGACGACGACGACATGGCCGGGCACACCTTTTGCCATTACTTATGGATGTGTGTATGGCCGTCGTGTGTGCACAACTCATAAGCATCGATGTGGCCCAGGTGTGTGTGCTGTGTTGTGTGCGAGGAGGAGTGTTTGCTTATCTCGGCGGCTGTCCCCAAAGGTGAAGGGGCTGTTAACGGGGGACGTGGCGGGACGGAGGCCATATTCTTTATTTGCATAACAATTTTTGGTGCTGCTCCACCCCTTCTGCCCGCCCTCTGCGACTTCTTTTTTTCTTCTTCTTGTTATATTTTTTTTATGCCTGTTTATTTTTCAGTTTCGGTTTTATGTCGATACGCGAAAAACGAGAGCGCCGAAAAGTAAAAATATAAGATCATAAAGAAATACAGTGTGTGAGTGTGCACAGCAAGAAATATCGGAATAATACCATATATAAAATTCGATAAATAATTTTAATAAACAAAACTGTACATTTTGTATGTGTAATGAAGATCTTGGAAAGATTTCTATAAAGCGGCTTAGAGAGGAAGAATTATTGTTTGGAATCTCGGAAGATATAGTTTTAAGGAAACGCAAGCAGTCAGTTGGGAATTTTAAGGCAACGAAAGCAGTTGGTTGGGAATTCTAAGGCAACGCATGCTGTAAATACATACTATACTTCGATGCTGAAGGAGCACCTTGTGAGCTTCGGGGTTTGTTTCATTTTAAAGTCCTTATAAAATAATTATTCATTCGTTTTTAATCTAAATATTTGATAAACCTTTATTTGAATTTTTTTTTGGTAACGCTGACTTTTGTAGTAATTCAATAGACTCTAATTTAAATATTTTTTAATGCTGATATTTTCCAATACTTTTACAATACAATCAAAATATAATTAGATTTTCTTTTATGTTGCTCTAAAAATGTATACAACATATTTAGCGAAAATGTGTGAAAATATTTCTATACTATTTGTTTAATGTGTACATTTTTGCTTCGGGGTGTGTGCCACATTATTTGTTCGAATAATAATAAGTACTATATGCTCAAACTTGACCTAGGCGGCGGTATCAACATCGCACGTGTCGTGTTCGCCAAAAAAGGGGGAGAACGGGACAGGGACTCACACCTATGTGCATATAAATATAACACCCCTCACAGCCTATCAGTTCAGCGCCACCTTTTTCAACCATTCGGTAATATTTATAGAAATAATCAAAAATTCAACACGAAATCAATAATAACGTAGAATTTCATGCCTTTCCTTTATTGCTTCCTCTCCAGCTCGGGCTCCCAGATCCCAGCTCCGACTCCATCTCCAGTTTCAGCTCCTTTCCATTCGCACTCTCTCCCGACGATTGCCGTCCCTTGTCAGCTATTATTTATTGCGTTGAAAAGTTTCATTATCAATTTTTTCCTCTTTTTTTTTACAATTTACATAAGGCATAAGGTCTGGGACGGCGACAGCGCTGCCTTGCAACTTTGTTGCGGCTTCCAGTTTGTCTATATATAAGTGATGCACGGAGAGAAATAACTAGGGTAATGTGGTATAGGGATTTATTTATGTTCCTCCATTAAATTTATGTTTTTATATATTTTTTCCTCATTAAATTAATGCATGTGGTTATGGATAACAAGGGCTTGAATTAGGACCCCTTTTATTTCCATAAAAAAATGTGAAAGTTTTAAATATAGAAACATTTATGTTATTTATTTATTATTCTGGGTTTTTTATAATATATCTATATATATCTTTATATATTAACATTTATTTTTTTAAATCTGTTAGTCTCTCATTTTAATTCAATTTTTCCGGGTGTATCTATATGTCTCCGATGCAAAGTTGGTCCCCACCAAATGGCACAGAACAACAACTACAAATGGATATAGCAACAGCAGCAGCAACACCAGGAGCAACAGTAACAAGAACGCAAACCAGCAACAATGACAGAAAATGGCAGTGTAAAACTTTTTTAGTGATAGCCATAGATATTACCAATGGGCACCGGCACTGTGGCTGGCAAAAGGGACAAATAATAGCCTCGAAAAAGGTTAACTTGTGTTGTGAATTTTAAAGAAGAAGCGGTGAATATTATATGGAATTACCGCCTATTCTAAAGAAAGTTTATGATGTTAAGTGAGAAATGTGTTTTTAAATTGTCTTGAAAAACACTTTTAGCTTGGTAACATTATTGCAAAAAGAATAGTTAAGTGGTTTCTGTATTGGCATTAAAAAAATTTTAATGAAAAAAGTATTAAGTATTAAAACAATTTTATTTCCAGGAACCAATTATAAAAGCCTGTAAAAAACTTTACTAAAATATTATTGGACTAACATATAACACCCTGTGGGCTATTCGATTTGCAGTAAAAAGGCCTATAACTTGAGATCATTAAACTTTGGTTCAAGAAATAATTGTATTTCACGTAAATTTTGAAGTTACATTTAAGCAATTATATTTGTAATTAATATTTTATTTGGTACAATTTTACTTCAAATTTTCAGCTTTATTAAAATTTTAGTTAATAATTGATTAATGATAATACTCAGGCATACTTCCATGAAAAAAGGAAAATTAAAACCCCTAAATCCATTAAACCTAATTGATGATAATATCCTATTATTAATAATACTTTTCTTTAATATTTAAATTATTTTTTAATGCTCAGCAATTACTGGGCATCCCCGTTTAATATTTTATGCATTTTATGACTTTATTTCATAATATACAAAATGGTAATAGTTTGAATTTAAATATAAATATAGTTTTAAATATTTAGAAATAAGAAAAATTGTGTTTAATTTTCTTAATTTTTTTTCTTATGTTTAACCATCTTTAGTACCCTTTAGTGGCCTTTTAAGCCCACTGTGACTAAAAACAAAGTTAGCAGAGCACAGCGAGACCACAAAACTGAGCTGTGGCATGAACACGGAGAACGGGGACCGTGGGAAGGGGCGGTGGGGCGGTGACAAAGCAAACAAAACAAATGCCATGAAACATTTTAAAATTCAAATCAACGCGATTTCTGCCGTTTCCTTATTTTATTTTGCACAGTTTTTCGGGTACCGGCGTAGTTTTTGTTTTTATTTCAGCCTCTCCGCCAGCCGCTGGTGCCGCTGGTGCCGCTGCCTCTTCCTTTTTTATTGTTATTATTTTTTTCTTTAATTTCTGGTCACGTATTTGTTTCGTTTCGTTTCATTTTTGGAAACAATATTGTGTGCCATGACAATAATAAGAGCCGTGGTCGGAACGGGACGGACTCTGGCGTTGGTTTTGCCTTTGGTTTTGGTCTGGTTTTCGGCTCTCTGGCTGGGCTTTGAGTTTGAATTTGGTTTGGTTTGGGTTTGAGCCGAGCTCCGGGCCTGAATTTGCGGTCGGAGCCGAGTTTCTGTAATTTGAGCCAATTACTGGGTGTGGGGAGGATGCCCGGCGGAAGGGGCCTCGCTCGGGAATGGGTATGGTTATGGGTATAGAGGGATTGGTATATATACATACTATATAGTAGCGGAGCAAGGTGTCAGCGATGGAGATGGACGAGAACCGGAACGGGATCGGGAATGGGAGCGAGGAGCGAGGATGGGGACACAGAAACCAAAATTGAAATTTATTTTTGGCCAACAAAAACACAAACACTCACATGGCCGGGCACACTTATTTTGTTTGCTACAATTTTTGACATTAGGAGGGGTGTTTATACCCTTCGGAAATATCAAGGAGTATCATTGATTGTTGGGCTATAAATTTATATTCCTAAAATTAGAATATTTTTGCTGTATTGCTTTGTTTTTAAATTCATAAAGACCTAATGAATTAAATAAAATAAAGTTAGATTATAGTTCTTTATGTTTATCAACAAATTCATCAAGAGTTTTAGGAAGTAATCATTTATAAGTAGCGAAATAAATATTTTTTTTATTCAAGGAAAACGAAAAAATATATATTTTTGTAGATTTTGTTGCAAACTTTCGGGTACTTCATTTTAAAGTCGAATTCATAAGTAATAATATTAAATGAACTATTGGATTAAGATTTATAGAAGGACTGTTTTTAATAAATAAAAATCGGTTTCCAAAGATTTTAAATGTTTAGTAAAGGAAATCATACAGAAATATGATTTAAAAAATTAATTAAATATTAAAAAGAGGTTAAAGTTTTAAAATGCAATAACAATAGAATTTTCTGGGTGATTTATCGAATAAGCTCATTTTTTTAAAGGATTCTGTTAAGAGGTCTGAAAAAGTTTTCAAGCTCTACAGCCATACCAAAAATGTATTTCAAAATCCATCCTATATATTCCCTATCAATTTATTTTGGGTGTTTAAATTAATATTAAATATTAATACTAAATAATAATAAATAATATTAAATATTAATACCAAATAATTGTATGTTCATTGCAAAAATGAATCGTAGAATTTTATGGGTAATTCATCGAATTCATTCTCTTGAGAATTTTCAAGCTCTACAACCTTACCAAAAGTATGTTCAAAAATCCATCCTATATATTCCCTATCAATTTTCTTTGGGTGTTTAAATTAATTTCCTTATCACGTGTATTATTAATACCAAATAATTTTATGTTCATGGCAAAAATGGGACCATTACTAAGACATTACTTGAACATAAATGCAAATCAACGAGGGTATTTGCCATTTCGGGGCTGCCTGTCTGCGTCCTTCGTCCGCCTGGCCTGCTTCCACGGACCTGGTTTTATGTTTTTATTTCGTCTGGTCGCATAAATCGTCGTCCTTCTATTGTGGCCTGCATTCACGCCCCCTCTGCCAGCCCCCCGAAACACCACCCATCCGTTTTGGGTTTTGCAAAATGGGAATACGTGATCTTCGCATAATAATTACTCCTCGACGAGGCCCGGCCCGGCTTGGTTCGGGCTCTTGAGCTTTTTTTCTTATTTTTTTTATTTGGGCATATAATTCTTAATGGCCATGGCACATTTCTCTGCCATTTCGTGCATTTAATGATTTTTTATTATTTTCGCTTCTTCTTTATATTTTGGGTAATTTGATTTGACTGTTCTTCGTTCGTTATTGTTCACTTTTGTTGTTTTTCTGTGTATGTTTTTTGTATTTTTTGCGTTAGCCCCCTGACTTTAATAGGTTTTTAATTATTTTTCATATTTTGTTTGAGAGATTTTTTTTTGTTATTGTTGGTATTAATAACGAAACCAGACAGCTGCGGGAAATGATAAAGCAAAAGAGTTGAGTGGAACCTTTGTTCGGTTAGCAACACAAAAATCCAAATCCAAGCAAAAATTAATATTTGTCTGGGAAATTAAGTTAAGTGTCCAAAGAGAAAAAAAAAACAAAGACTTGACATACTATATACACATTTTGTAGAGAAATAAATCTTTTTATATAATCAATAATTAGCGAGCGAGGCATCCTATAAAAAATATAATTTCCCTTTCAAATATGCATTTAAGTAGCGAATAATTTTTGTAAATGTATAATTAATAACGTATGATTTTTGTGGTTGAATTATATTTAGATTTACGTTTTTTGTGAAGCCAAAAATTAAACATTCAAGCGAATTAAATTGATACAGATTGGTTACTAAAATGGTTCGGTCGTTTTTTATTGACATTTTCTAGCAAATGGTTTTTTGATTGCTTGTTCATTACAAATAGTAATAAATGAAATACACATAAGCTTTGATTGGAAAATGTCCGTGGTATCCGAAGGCAATTTATTTTATAGTTTCTTATTTATAGCCTAGTTTTGGTGTTACTTTTATACAATTTTTTTTTAATTAAGAAAACACTAAACTTAAGTGCTTTGAAAACATATTTTTAAGTCTCGAAGTAAAGTGCTTACTCCACCAATAATTTCCAACTCAATTGCTAGAATAATAGCAAATAAATTACATTTCGAGAGGAAATTGAAACGAAATGCTGAAGAAATACCTAAAGACGTCAGCATTTTGGTAATAAATTGCACTTTCCCAAGACTTCCTTCCATCGAAAATAGAT
This sequence comes from Drosophila lacteicornis, assembly GCA_008044355.1. NCBI lineage: Eukaryota > Metazoa > Arthropoda > Insecta > Diptera > Drosophilidae > Drosophila > Drosophila lacteicornis. The sequence continues at coordinate 76,947 of VNKF01010294.1, forward strand.
TTATTTATGAATGTATCCAGATAGGATGGCTACCTGCCGCCCCGCCCACCCGCCTCCACCTGATTGGTGTCCCATTAGGGCAACAAATTAGCTCTTGGCCAGCTCTGATGGCCATTCCAGGGTTCCGGCTTGGTTATTTACGACCAGAAGATGCAATCCCCGAGCAGATCGAACAGCATTTGTGCATTTTGTTTTGCCATAAATCATAATGGCAGTGCATGTCCCCCCCACCTTGTAGCTAACCCCTTTTGCAGAATCATACACTGGAAAAAAATAAGCAAGGGCGTTGAGGAATTTTAAGGGTATGATACTGTACTGAAACAAAGCATTCGGAAATTATACGGTTATGAAACTTTATTTAAATTTTCGTATATTTGAGTTCCAATGGGTTTGCAACAGAGCGTATGGGAATTATATGGTTATGACACTGTATTACTGGAGTTATACGCGTATGACACGGTACTTAAACAGAGGGTTTTGAAATTATACAGGTATGACATTGTATTAAAATAAGAGATCAAATTTAATATAAAATCAAGTTTACAGTTAAATATTTTTGAAAAACTTGTTAAATATTTTTTGTATGGCACTAAACTAAAACAGAGAGAATGGGACTTATAAAAGTATGACACTGAACTTTAAAAAAAGCGTTTAGGAATTATAAGGGTATGACACTGCATTAACACATTTATTAATATGAGTTTAAATTTAAATATCAAATTGGTTTAAAGCTTGTAAATATGTTTTGATGGCTTATCTGATATGTAAATCTAAGGAAGCAATGTGGAACATATATTTATATATCTTTTAGATTTTTCCTAGTGTGTACTACGCATTAAGCTGCCTTTCTTTCAGCTGGCTGCGAAGGCTTTTGCCTAATTGATTTACAACACTTTCCAACCTTACTCAATGCCCGAGTGACAAATGCAGGGCTCTCTGGCACTGGCTTCGCTCCTCTTATTATTACAACTATTATCTTTATCTGGCAACTGGCGGGAGATATTCTTAGAGGCAAGCAACCAACACAATGGAAAATGGGGTTGGGGGCTGCAAATGGGGCTGGAAATGGCGATGGAGCGTTGGGGATGGGGTTGCTCGGGGACTTGCTCAATGCTCGATTGCGCGACAATCGCAATGGGACCATATATATGTGTTTCGCAGCTTATCATTCCACATACTATATATACACACACAGCATATATATTATGGAGTGTGTGAGTGTGAGCTGACTCCCTGGGGTCGCATTGGAGCGTGAGCATTTTGCAAAAATAATTTATGGCAAACTGTTGATTGCTGACATGGGGCCCCCAGAGCAGCAGCAGCACAAAAAAAAAACTAACAGAAACAAGACAATAACAGAATTATTAACAGATGTAGTAAAGCAAGAAGATAAGAGTGTGTACAAAAAAAAAGAAACCAAACCAATAACAGCAGAGTGATGGGGAGAACAAGAAACAAGTAAGAAAGCTACAGTCGACTGTGCTCGACTGTGAGATACCCGGTACCTAAACGTTTGCGCTTCACACTAAAAGGCAATTTAAAATTGTACATACATTATAATAGTCTACTTCGATACTTCTTAAAATAAATCGCCTCTCGAATTAGCTCCCGACCTAAACAATTTAATGTCATACTTAAATATGAATAATACATTTTGTAGGAACACATAAAATCCCGCTCGATCGGCGTCAAAAAATTAATTATGTTATTTTTTGTCATTTCTTGCTATATTTTTTTGTAATTTCTTCTGCAGTTGACGCCATTATATCGCACGGCCAAGGCTCGAATGCGCCACCTGTCGGCTACAGCTTGCAACAGCAGTGCCTTAGGGCGGTGTGTTAAAATTCTAATCTTATTGCTAATATCTCCCATGTTTATCATACGATTTTACTGAAATTTTCATGAAACGTCCGCTCTATTCTATTCATTTATTGTATCTATTAACTTTAACCCGAAAATAATGAGTATAGCTTGTTGAACGTTTTTTATGATTTTTGTGGGCGAAAGTGGGCGTGGCCAAATTTTAAAACAAACTTGATCTGCGTGCAACAGATTTCAATGTTGTCACCAAAATTGGTCACTCTAGCTCTTATAGTCTCTGAGATCTGTTGTTTCACACGGACGGACAGAGGTTGGCACTAACCCACAATACCCTTGCACCCTATGGGTACCGGGTATAAAAAAGAACAGCAGCGACATGCAAAGAAAAAGAGCTACAGCCGCAACACTAGAGCCAAGTGTAAACGCAGCAGGCGCATGAGAATACTTAAAGACCCTGCACCCAAGAGATATTTCTTGGATAATGTTGCTGCCTTTACACGAAAAGCCTGCAGCCTTACAGGCATGACCATAGGCTACGTACAAACAGCTTAACTTTACCAGCCAACGTAAACAACAACAGGAACATTAACAGCTACATCAGAAACAGCAGCAACACAAAGGCCCGAAGACAACGGCAGCAGCAGCACAGCAGCAGCAGCACAGCAGCAGCAGCACAGCAGCAGCAGCTTTAAAGGCCAAAAACCAATAACAGGCGGAAAAGTGAAAACGGCAGCAACAGTAACAAAGGAAAAGCAGTCCGCACAAAGCAACAAAAGCAACACCAGCCGTATTTTGTAAATAACAGTATGGCCAGCCATGGCAGCAACAACAATAAGTGCTACAATAACAGCAGCAACATTGAAGCTTAAGTTGTAGTCTTAGTTTGGCATTAGCCCGAGGGCACTGTTAGATAAAGTTTGAAATTTAGGGGATTATGGGAAAGTTAAATGAAGAAACAATTTATATGTTTATCAATTAATAAATAAGCTTTAAAGTTACAGGTAAAATTAATTAATTAAAATAATTTTATAATAATTTATTGTTTTATCATTATTTCTAGATTGTAGAAATTTTATATTTAAATTTATGTTTCAAACTAAACGCCTTAAATAACAAATGTTGACATATCACTGGGGACGGCAGTCCACGTAGTGACGATGACCACCGAACAAAAATATTTAAAAAGTTTTTAAATAGTTTCAAAATCGCCACGCTGCCTGTTTTGCCTTTTTAAATTTTTCAGCTAAGTGCCGATTTTGAAACTAATTAAAAACTTTTTAAATATTTTTGTTTAAATAACTATAAATCGTCACAAAATATGGTATCAGAAATTTTGTGAGTTGAATGTGCCATCGTCACTTTAATCTCACCTCGTTAAGAGGTGTTTTTATTTGATTTGTAAGTAAAATTAATTAGCTAAATGTGAAGTTATTACTTTAATTTATTGTGTTCCTTCATTATTTGTAACTCAATTTAGAAATATTATACCTAATCAGAGGAATATTTAACATTTGTGTATCAAGGTGAATGCCTTTAATAACAAATGATAAATTATGTCAAGTGAAATGATTGATAAATTAATCAAAAAATGGCAACACAATTGCGTTTCTCCTGATATTGGTTTATTGACCTTTTTATTTTTAATTGGAAGGAAGAGTTTTTGTCTTAAGCTGACTTTAGAATTATTTGTGACCCTTCTTTTCTATTTAAAGGTCAAGCTTTCTATAAGCGGATTAGTTCAACTTAAATTCAGAATTTTGTTCGAAGAAATAGTAAAAATGGAAAAGTTTGATATAAGTTTCTACTTAGAAAGTTCGCTTTTTTCATAGTGTAACAATTCAGACCTATTTAGAGTTTAGTACGCGACTAGAATTTATCATTAGTTCACTTGGTATTATGTTTGTGTATGGCTATGTTATATACTGTATAGATTAACAATTGTAATCGGTGTTGTTGTAGCTGCTGTTGATTTTGCCAAGCGAAACGAAACGCAACGGGCAAAAAATAAAAACAAAAACACAAAAGCTAACAGCAACGTCAACCGACACAACTCGGGGTGTTGATGTGTTTTCAAAAACATTGCGTCATTTCCAGATGGCAAGCTTTATGCCAATCGTCGGCCGCAGGCCCCCCCAGTGTCTCTGCAATCCCCTGTTAGCGGCGCCCCTGATCGGTGGAAGCGGCGGTGGAGAGACCAAGTGGCAGCAGACGATCGAAGCACGTCGTCGGATTCGTGGAAAAACTCGGCAAATTCTACGAACTGAAACTTGGGGGATGTCGACGGGCTATATCGGAAGGCAATATATCGGTGTGAATACTGGCGCGGATGTGTATAGAAGTATAAATGGTTGCTTATGTTGGCTGTGGTGTACAAAGGATTTATTGCATTATTTAAGTTTATAAGTTTTAATGCCATTAAGAAATATAAAATATTTATTAAAAAATATAAAATATTTATAAAAAAATATAAAATATTTATTAAAAAATATAAAATATTTATTAAAAACTATAAAGTATTTATAGAAATACCTTATAAAATTGATTGCATCGAAATAACTTTGAAATGCACTTCGAATACTGAAAATTCAAGCCAGCTAGCTTAAGAACTGAAAGACTACACCCAAAAAAAAAACCATGAGTTTAACTTTTCTACGCGTTGTCTTAAAAGTATACTCAAGCAGTATAACGTGTTAAGTATACATTTTATACTTCAAAATATCAAATGTATACTCCATAGTTTAGTTTTTATACTCTATAGTTTTAATTGTGTATTTTTGAGTCTTATTTTTATACGAACCTACATCGAAAATTCGATAACATATCGCGTTAGCTGGAATTTAGTGCTTTTCTGTTTGTCGCGTTAGTGATTATTATGAAATATTGGTGCAGATGAGTATAAAATGTATAATTTCGTAGTATTAAATTGATAAGCATCTTATTAAGAAATTTTTCATACTCAAGAGTATAGAATTCATGTAACAATCGTATAGGTTCTATGATGATTTTTTTTTGGGTATAGTCTGGTGATGCTTATCCCAAATATAAATATGTAATATATACTTTGAAGGCTTTTTTAAACTTAGGGTTATAATTAATCCAATGTGTATGGCTATAAATTATTTTTTAGGGAACCTTACCCATTAAACCCCTCCCCCCTACGCCTCTGATGGGGAGTGTTTGCTCGCGAACATGATTGATATTTGCTTGCCATGATTACTTGTAGACGGAGCTCGTCAAAAGTTGTGATAAAACTACAAACTCAACACACAAGATAAAAATCATGTCTGGAAGAAAATTGCACAAATGTTACGTCTAGCGATTTCGCTATTATTAGGATTTTTAATTACTGACGACTCCTTTTTTTGTTTGTTCTCAAAAGATTCGGTTACAAGTGAATTCAATGCCCTACGGAAGATGGAAAATATACTCAATATTAATAATATAATTTACTACTATTTATACAGGTTTTTTTTTAGAAATTTCTTAAGAGTTCAACTACTATAAATTGCATTCTCTACACAATATCTATGCCACATCCGCCAGAGGAACCTTTGGAACGGGGTGGGCTATAATTGGATGAGCTGTGGATGGGCGTAATCTGCATTTCCAGACAGTTGGGCGACTTCTTAAAGCTGCCTGGTAGGGAGATTACTTACCAGGCTGAATGCCATTGCTTGGGGGGGGGGGGGGGAGAAAGCAAGCAAAAGATGATTTGCACTGACCTCAAATAACCCACTGAATCCACATTAACCGCTGGAATTGTATCTCGCCTTCGAACTATTTGCTTTCGAAACTGATTCGCCGTGTGCTAATATTTACATTGTGTTTAAACTTTTCTTCGATCGTCTAAAAGCTGTAGGTGGTGGCCGGTTGCTTTTCTTTCAGAGACGACGGCAACCTACGTCAATGGGGATCAATGGGATTAGGCGCTGCCATTGTATTGCCCTATTTATCACTTTTAACACTATATATATTCATATATATCATTGGTTACAGAGCAAACAGACGGTTTGAGTTATAAAGCAACTAATTTATCGCTTATCGCAGCTCAATGGGAAAATGAATACAAAACAAATACAATCGGGACAATCGAGAGCTTTTCACAAATATCAGAAAGCAAATATTTTCAACACAAATAAATATAATAAAACACAAATAAGAGTACTTTACACTCTTGTACTATTTATATATCATGTTTTAGCGGGTTTCTAATGATGTTTTACTGGGAAATTATAACTTATAAATTATAACACCATTACTACCTCATCGTAACCTTTAGCCGATCGTGTTAATTATCGAAAAATTCAACCTTAAGAAGACAATGAAAAGTGGCTTCCTTCCTTAAGCTAAACAAAACTTGTAATGCCATCGAGAAATCGGAAATATATACCATTAAGAACTATCAATAACAATAACTGATTTCAAAGAAACCATTTCGAGATTATCGTGCGCTCTCAAGGCTATAAACCGAAGCGAAGAATTGTAAACAAATTGCCCTAAAAAAGTGAAATTTGCTTAGGGCAATCCATAAAAGATAAATGAGTTATTATCTCTTTTTGTATGTGTATATTTTTTTCATTTTGAATTGTTTATTTAGCAATTAATGTTTGCATTGAAGGAGCCCCCTTCCGCCCCTCCATCGGATGCCTAGTTCTTTGATACAGTTGAGAGCGCTTGTGATTTATGGACGAGACCCTCGGCGCACGAGTATGTGAATGCTCCACGAGCACTATGAATATGAATAATCGCATCGAAGGCGAACACAACGAGCTTCATTGTTCTGGGCGGTAGGTAGTTGTTGCTCAATAGCTCTGACAGTTGGAATAATTAGGCAATACACCCGGCCAGCACACACAATCGGAGCCTTTTACATTGGTTACTTAATAAGGATTGCGCGCCGCCCTAATAATGCGCAATAAGTTGGGTCATCAAAAGTTTTGTTTATTATTCTGAGTTAAATGGGTTTATTTTTTAAGTGTTTATCATGATTAAATTGTATAGAAATCTACCTAATAATATCACTTGAATAGAACCCCGATGGATTTGGATTTTTTTAAGAAAATATAAATCTTTAATCATATACAGCTGTTTCAGAGGGAAGTCACCTCTTCAGTATTCAGTAAGGTGAATATTTTAATATTAAGCATAAATCACCAGTTTCCAGCTAGATAACGTTGTCAATTATAGTGCAAGTCAAGCTGTAAGTACACGAAATCTACAGAAACCCTTTTTGTGCTTTGGGCTTTCCTTTAATCCCTGAAACTCGAACTCCGATGGACTCGTAGATTTTAGGAAAATATAACTCTTTCAGTTAAGTACCTTCCCTTAAGCCCAAGTAATTAATGAATAAAATACAAATAAAACCCACTTTGTTCACTTTCAAAATGAAATTCAACATTTCTGCATTTTTATTTGGAGCCTTCTCTTCCGCTCGTTTCAATTTAGTTAATGCATTAACAAAAAATTAAGATTTGCACATTTCACGTTCCATTATTCTCTCTATATATATTTACAGAATTAAGTTTATACATATGGATTTGCATATGCGATAAAAAGTTAATTAAATTTACATTGTTGCTGCTTGCTGCTGCTGTTTTTTCGCATTTTTTTGCTGTTTCGCGTTTATGCATAAGATAACAAGGCTTAATTGACTAAAAAATAAAGGCACCTGAGTTCAAAGTGTTATTGCCAAATGTAAATATAAATGTATGTAAATATATAATAAAACGAAAATCAAAAATATATATAACGCTGGTTGAAAATCAAAAAACGATAGTCGGTAAAAAATATTTATATGGGCGTGTGCATAAAAATGCACACTTAACGTAAAGCATTTATAATTAATTCAATTTAATTAATGGTATGTTTGTTTCAACTGCACTCCTCCTATAACTCTGACTGACTGACTTCGCATATACTCACTGATATCGTTTATGCGCGTATAAATGTTAATATATATGTAGATAAAGTACTTATATGGTCTTTGTCCCTGAATGAAATGCTCATGTCCCCGCCCCGTTTATACTCCGATACTCCGAACTCCCCCCAAAGGTTTTTATTAGAATTGTTGGCTCTGGCTTTAACCCATTGTTGCTTTGCTGACTAGTGCGTTGTCTCTCCTCTTCCTACATAGTTCCCTTAATTTTTCCCTATTGGCTTCTGGTACTTTGCTAGCTAATTATTGCATCTTGTAGAGCTGCGGCGGCTCCTTGCTGGCCGGCATCCCCTGATCGTACTTTCCCAGCTCGGCCTCGTACAGCAGGTTGTTGATCAGGTGCTTCACCACGATCTTTGACTTGGACGTCTTCAGTTTGCGTATGGTGATGGCCACATACTCCCCGAAGACGCCGTACTCGTCCACGTGATTGGAGCTCAGTCCGTTGATGGGCTTGGGGGGCGTGGCGCCGCTATTGCTGCTCGGACTGCAAGTGCTGGACGTGGCAGCGGCGTCTAGCAGCGAGGTATTGTTGCTCTGTGCGCTGTGGCCGTTCGATGTCGGCGGATGGAGGAGATCACGGTCACGATCACGTTTCTGTGCCATGTTACTGGAATGTTGTTGCTGGTGTTGCTGCTGCAGATGCAACGATTGCTGCTGCGAGTGCTGCTGCTGCTGCGGTTGCCCGTTGCAGTGGCTCAAGCTGAGGCTGTGGCTGTGGCTAAAGTGCTGCTGCAGCGCCTGAAACGCGAGCTGGCTGTGGTTCATCTGCTGCTGCTGCTGGCTGGCATTCCCGCTTCCGCCTCCGCAGCCTGTCCGGTCCCCGCCCGACGCCTTGATCGGCGTCAGTGTCAAAGCGCCCACAACATGCTCCACGCCCATCACGCCCCCCAAGACCACGCCACTGCACTCGTCCATCGCCTTGCGCTTGCGGTGGTTGTAGGTGAGGTCCGTTGGCTTGTAGTAGTTGATGGGCGACGGTGTGCTCGTCCGGCGATCCAGCATCCCCAGCTCCGATTCGTGCTCGATCTGAAGGGATTAAACAGGAAAAGGGAGCGAAAAAATATGGATAGGGTTAAGAAAGGGGCTGAAAAGCACTCTAAAATTATTCAAAAAATAAAGAAATCTGATTCTTATAGTAATTATTAAAATAGAAATGTGCTTAAGAGTGATACTTGACTAAGAATTCATCACGAAAAGTGGCTAGCTATTATATATAGTACATTTAGTAGTAAGTCATTAACTATTAATATTTATCCTTTTAGCAGGTTCTTCAATATTTATTTGTAAAGATAAGTATTTATTTAAATAGTTAATGCTAAATGGATACGCATAAAATAACTATACCATTGGCGTCATCGCTGCCTTTTAGTAATTGTGCTAATTATTAACATCTGGTTGTCTCCCAAACTAAAAACTAAACTAAATTGTAGGGCAAACAATGTAGAGTAAATTTGATTAGGGAATTCGATTTAGAATTATGTATAGACTTCCAATTACTATTCTTTTTAATTAAAATGGTATTATAAACCGTAAAAAAAAAAATCAATCATAATCAGTGTTAATATTTTCAATGTTTCAATGGAAATTTCACTAATATTGTCATTAAAGCAATTTAATACAATTTAACTAATATACAAATTTCCCACTGATTTTCGACTCAATCAAAAATAATGAGTTTTTCCCTTACAAAAGTAAAATCTCAGCAAGATTTCATCAGCCCTATTTATTATTATTTTGCTTAAAGATGGGCTCGTCACAACAATACCGGAACCTGATTTGCTTATACATTTTCTATAGTATGATCCGACTGACGAAATCATCGCAGCGTTATTTCATCAACTATTTACGAGATGCGCAGCGATTTGAATACTAATAAAATATAGACAATCCAATCTGAGGTGTCCGAAGGGAGAGGTTACTCAGTCATTTGGGATTACTGATAAGCATTAAGTAGGCTAATTAATTGTCTGCACAAGTTCTTTAAAATTATACCTATCTGAATAAAAATATATTTTTTTTAATATTATTTTCGGGACTGATTTTTTCTATAAAACTAGAAATGGCTTAATAAAATCCCGAAATGATTCACAGGTATTTGACCGCTACGCTTATCATGAGAGAGAGATATCCGGATGTTTTATATCTGGCCTGGCAACAGCAGTGACCTTCAGCAATTGAAAACTTTCAACGGGCAATGTTCAAGCGGTGGACGTCATAAATGAATCGATAAGATTCGTCATCGAATTAAGTTAGTTACAGAAATTAATTCACTGCAGCCCACGCCTTATCAGGTAAGTGGGGATTATGTATGGAACGGAAATCTTATCGCATTGTTTGCTTCGAACTTGTAACCACAAAAAATAAAAGCAGAAGCTTAAATCACTCGGCCAATGTTAATATCATTTAAGCTAATAAAAGGTATTTAAAATAATGTTAATACAAAAATAAGCTTTGCTCTTGCTCCTCTATACAAAGGTTATTTTTTATAAATTACAGTCCATAAATCATCTCTTTAGAAATATATTCTCTAATTACACCCACACTGACCACTTGTCATGACACTTCAGAGTTTCATAAAAAAAACACGTTAAATTAATCCACAAAAAAGACAAGTAAGAAAGCTACAGTAGACTGTGCTCGACTGTGAGATACCCGGTACCTAGACGTTTGCGCTTCACACTAAAAGGTAATTAAAAATTGTACATACATTATAATAGTCTACTTCGATACCTTTCTGCAGTTGGCGCCATTATATCGTATGGCCAAGGCTCGAATGCGCCACCTGTCGGCTATAGCTTGCAACAGCAGTGCCTTAGGGCGGTGTGTTAAAATTCTAACCTTATTGCTAATATCTCCCATGTTTATCATCCGATTTTACTGAAATTTTCAGGAAACGTCCGCTCTATTTTATTCATTTATTGTATCTATTAACTTTAACCCAAAAATAACGAGTATAGCTTATTTTATGTTTTTTATGATTTTTGAGGGCGCAAGTGGGCGTGGCCAAATTTTAAAACAAACTTGATCTGCGTGCAACAGATTTCAATGTTGTCACCAAATTTGGTAACTCTAGCTCTTATAGTCTCTGAGATCTGTTGTTTCACATGGACGGACAGACGGACATGGCTAAATCGACTGGGCTGGTGATGCTGATCAAGAATATATACTACACTTTATGGGGTCGGAGATGCCTCCTTCTGCCTGTTACATACATTCTCGGTTGGCACTAACTTATAATACCCTTGTACCCTATGGGTATAAAAACACGTTAAATTAATAAAAAAAAAAAAAGCCAAAACAAAAAGCTTCAACCTGTCAAATCAATTAAAGTGCGATTAACAATCAAAAGCCAGGGGGTACTTACAATTTCTGTTTTCACATCTTCGGCACTGATATTGCAGTAATTCTCGCCATCCAAATCGGAAGAGGAACGTGTCTGCGAGAGATCGAATACAAAAAAGGCAGAATTAGCGGCGACCGTAAAATCAACAACAAATACTCGCACAATTATGGCACTGTGGAGAATTCGCCAGACAAATAATAACAAAAAACAACAATATGGCATAGTATAATAATAATAGTGGACAGCGGCGACGCGAAGCGAGAAACGCGAAAGAAATAGAAAACAAATTAGAATAATAATAAAAAGAAGAAAAACCTCAAGCAAACACTGGATGCAGACTCTCGCACAAATACAGCCACAAAGTCCGATCCAAGTCGGGCCGGGCCGATGGCGATTAAATTAGTCACGGCGCGACAAGGTGGCACAGGGACGGAGCGCAGGGGAGTAGGGCATAGAAGGGGACTGGGGGCAAGGGGACAGCAGCCAAGCCAACATCGAAGTGGACCAACGGGTGGACAAGACCCACAGACAGACGCGAGACGACGAGTGACCAACATAAAAAAAAAATAATCACAAATACATATGAAAAATATCACAAGATATGGGAGTGATGTCAAGGTATAAGGAATATTTAATACCCTATCAATAGAAATAAGGTGTTTTTGGGGGAAAAATAACACAACTTTCTTTATATACTTGTATTAAATTAATGTGATTTTATTCGTAATAAATACTATAACGCCTTACGTTGCACTAGAATTCCCAACTGGATATTTGCAACCCTAAAAGTTAAGGAAGTCCGCAAATATAATAAAAAATTAATACAATTTAAGAAGAAATATTATTTACTTTACTTATTTAAATCTGAAAAATGCATGAAGTAAACCGAATTTAAATGGTTAAAATGTATAAAATAAACCAATCATTGGAGAATCAAATTTTTCAGAAATTAATTTTAAATTACATTAAATTTTTTCGTAATAAATACTATAGCGCCTTACGTTGCACTAGAATTCCCAACTGGATATTTGCAACCCTAAAAGTTAAGGAAGTCCGCAAATATAATAAAAAATTAATACAATTTAGGTAGGAATATTATTTACTTTACTTTTTTAAATTTAAATTTGTAATATGCATGAAGTAAACCGAATTTAAAAGGTTAAAATGTATATAATATTGAAGGAGCTCTGAGATAAAAAATAAACCAACCAACCATTGGAGAATCAAATTTTTCAGAAATTAAAAATTTTATAGTGTCCTAAGGTTAAATGTAGAATTTTTTCAATACGTACCTGTATATATTATATATGTATTTAAATTATATAGTTTCGTAGAGTTTTTTTTTAATTTTCGAGGCACCCAAGCTAGCCAACCGATCGACTTAATTGCTGGGCATTAGTGCCAGGCACTTCTACAAAGCTCCCAAGGAGAAAGCTCACCTTACGGCCGAAGTTTCCCGGTTGGCCGGACGAGGAGGAGCTTCTGCCCAAAAAGCGCCGTACTCTTTTTCGGGAGAGAATCAAATGGAATACCGAACCGAACGAGCGGACGAGGCAAACGAGGCAATAATAAAACGCAGTCCAGCAACTTGCTGTATTGGAGATATGGCGCTCTTTGGGGGCGGCAGAGAGCACTGGCTGAGGAGGGAGGACTCGGGGGAGGCGTGGTCAGTGCAAAACGTGGGGCTGCCGATTTCTACGGCTGATGCAACACACATGTGTGCATGCACTACGGCACACACACATAGAGCAGTGTAAGTGTGTGTGAGTGCTAGCAGCAGCAGAAGCGGCAGCGAAAATCAAAGCCAGTTGACACACACACACTGGCACACTAACACCAATACTGCCTTATCAAGCGCAACGCAATAGCAAACTGCCGGGCACAGTGGGCAGAATAGGCGGAAAAATGTGATAAGCAATCTTATTAACTATAACTTCCATAAACTAAATCTATTTTAATTACAATGGACAATGAATTAAAATTAACAAAGATAATTTACACAAATCATAACAATCCTAACATTAATCATTGTATATAAGGCAAATAAAGTTAATATTTACTTTACATTTACAAAACCGAGAAAATACAATATTTTTTTTCCACTTTTTAAAATTTTTAAAAAGTATACGTAATATAAATTACTCATACGCCACGTGTACCTGGTAAAACATTTAACCAAATAGCTACTCTAAAACCAAAAAAACAACAAATACCAAAATCTTCAAGATAATTTAAAAACAAATTATTATCTTATTAGGGAAATATATAAGAGAAATATTCAAAGAAAGTCACTATATGAACATATTACTCATACGACACGTTGACGAGTTTTATCATATTGTCAATACTTGAAAATATATAAAATATTAAATTCTAGCTTGTCAAACATAAGTTAAGAACGAGAAAGAAAGCTAACTTCTCTAAACCGAAATTGGTATACCCTTGCAGTCTGCAATTGGATAATTGAAAATCGAACCATTTTAGTAATGTTGAAAAAATATAGAATTTTGTATATTGTACATTTTCTATGGCAGCTATATGATATAGTGGTCCGATCTTAATTAAATTAAAACCGTAATTCTAGAAGCATAAAAAACTGCTATATCTCAAAATTTATAGAAATACGTTGAAAACAGAGAAGTTAAAATTTTGTGTACATTAATTTCGCCATCATTCCTATGGCAGCTATAGGATATAGTAGTCCGATTTCGGTCGTTCCGACATATATACTGAGTGCTAAAGAAATAAGACTATGCTTAAAATTTCAGCTCGATACCTCAAAAACTGAGAGACTAGTTCGCGTAGAAACCGACAGACGGACAGTCGGACAGACGGACAGACGGACATGGCTAGATCGACTCGGCTGGTGATGCCGATCAATAATATATATACTTTATGGTGTCGGAGATGCCTCCTTCACTGCGTTGCAAACATCTGGTCAAAATTATAATACCCTCTGCAAGGGTATAAAAAAACTGATAATTCTAGGCCAGGTGTACCAAGCGTTCGCCTCTCAAACCACTGTGCGCCACCGGTTGCGCCGCTGCCGTTGACGAACCGCTAGACAGCGTAGCAAAGACGATGGTTACGGGAGCGGTGGAGACGGCGGCGACAGCAGCGCGTGTGCTGCCCAGCCTGCTGCCGCAAAACAAGTCAAACCACTCGCACACACACACACACCATGCAAAGCTCCAGGGGAATACAACAAAAACAACAACAAAAGTCGAGGAAAAAACAGAGAGACACATGCAAATATGTAAAGTGGAACCAAGGGAAATATACTATCTGTATGAATGTTTGTTAGCTTACCACAGCCGCCGAGGAGGATTCAACTGCTCCCGAAGCCTCCTCGAGATCTAGATCACCTGCGGTATCCATGGCGTCGCCGGCAACGCTATCCGCATCCCGTTCCCTGTCCCGTTCCCGATCTCTTGCATTGGCGGCCGCCGCAGCAGCAGCGACGGCAGCAACGGTGGCAGCGATGCGGGCGGTAAACTCCTCGGTGTCCCGCTCCACCTGTTGCTGCTGCTTGTCCGCCTTGAGCTGCTCCAGATCCAGACTATGCATGAGGGCAAGCTTCTCGTCGACCTCAGCTTCCGTCTCGGGGTCCTGGAGGTCGAGATTCTCCCGATCCCGATCCCGATCCTGATTCTGCTCCGGCGCCTGGTCGGCCTCTGGCTCCGGCTCCTGATCGTGATCCCGCTCGCCGTCGAGGATGAAGCGAATGGCCTCGTAGGCAAACCACATGGGCTGATAGTGGACGCCGCGACTGCGTCCGCTGAGCACCTTGCCATGCTCACGGTGGAAAGAGCTGCGCAGCGACTTGATCTTGGAGCGGATCGAGCGGATTTCCGTGCCATACTTGCCGCTCAGCAGCTTGAGGGCCTCGTACTTGGTCTGCTTGATGTGGTAGCCCTTGGTGTTGGGGTCCCACAGGACGCGCTGGCGCCGGTAGTCCTCGATGAAGTTCAGGATTGTCGACCGCGACCATTCGATGCGGTCAGCTGGCGTCGTCGTCGCCGTCGCTGTCAGCGTGGGCGACGGCGGCAGAGGCAGCGGCAGCGGCAGAGGTAGGGATAGTGGCAGCGTTAGGGGCAGCGGCAGCGACTGCGCCGCGGCAGAGGCAACATCGGCGATCAATGCAATGGCATTGGAGTTGGCGTCAAGCTTGAACTGCGCTGCGGCTGCGCTGCTGGACATAATGGTGAAAGTTTCGCCCAGCGGGAGGGGGTGGTGGCTGCAGCGGTGGGTGGGTGCGATAGAGATGGGTAGGTGGTAGGTAGAGAGAGAGGGAGGCCGCAGCAGGCTGAAAGGCGAACGCAACGCAACGCAACGGCAACGCGACGAAAAAAGCGTCCACAACACGTTGCTTTTGACTTTCGACTGGCGGCAGCAGCGGCGAGCGTTGAGCGTTGAGCGTTCGCAACGTTCAGCGCGCGTTCGGCGCTGTGTTGTGGCAGCGGCAAGTGCGGCGGCGGCGGCAGCAGCGCCAGCTCAGCTGCACTTTGTGTGAGAGAGAGAGAGTGAACGCTCGTTCGTTCGTCCAAAATCAACGCAAAGGTGTGCGACTCGCCTCTCTCTCTCTCTTACACCCGCCGTCTCTTTTCCGCCTGTCAATGTGTGAGTGCTGCAGCAGGCGGGCTTTTTCGTTGTCTTTTTTTTTTTCTGCTTCTTCTGACTTTTTGTTTTTTCGCGCGACCTGTTGTTGCTCGGTTGATAATGCCAGGCTTTGTTGTTGCTGCTGCTGCCGCTGCTGGCGTTTCTATTTGCTATCAGCTGTTTTATTGCATGTTGTTGGGCGAGTGCTGTTGTTGTTGTTGTGGTTGCCACTTGATTCCACAAAGCGAAGCAGCGCGTTGGTGTAATCGTTGTTGGTTTCTTATATTGATTCTCCAGCTGTTGTATTGGTGTGGTGTTGATTTGTTGTATTTGACTATGTTGTTCTTGTGTCAGTGTTGGTTAATTTCCTGCTGTTGGAGTTTGCAGAGTTGGTGTTAATTGGAATAAACTTTGTTGGTGTATTCGTTGATTCTCCAGCTGTTGTATTGGTGGTGTGTTGATTTGTTGTATTTGACTTGATGTTGTTCTTGTCAGTGTTGGTTAATTTCCTGCTGTTGGAGTTTGCGGAGTTGGTGTTAATTGGAATAAACTTTGTTGGTGTATTCGTTGATGTGTTTGTTAAATCTTTCAGTTTCCTGTGTGCTTTTATTAGAAATGGACTCGCCGTTGGTGTTTAGGTTGGTGTTATCTTCAGTGTAACTCTTGCTGTCTCCATTGGTTTTTCTATAGGTCTAGCTGTTGGTGTTTATCCTAGGTTGGTGTTTATCAGGTATTGGTGTAAGTATTGGCCTTGTTGCTGATGTGTAAGTTTTTCCTGGTAGTAATTCAGATATTGTTGTTATCCGTTTAAATATCGGTTAAAGCTGTTATTGTTGTTGTTTTGTTCTATGGCTTACTGTAGTTGCTCCTTTGGCCTCTGTTGTATTAGCTGATATTATGGCTTTTGTTGTTGTTGTGTTGCTGCCACTGTTGGTGTTATAGTTTGATGTTGCTTTTGCTTGCTGCTACTGCTGCTGTTATTGTTGCTGCTGCTGCTGCTGTGGCTACTTCTGTGGCTGAGCCTGTTGCTGTTGTTATTGCTGCCGTGCTGCTGCTGCTGCTCGCTCGTGCTTTTTGTTTTTGTTGCTTTTGTCGCCACTTCGTCGACGCTCGTTCGTCGCTCGTCGTTCGCTGTTGAAATCACGATTTGTACTAATTTCACATATTTAAACTGTGTGTGGCATGCGCGCTGTTCCAAACGGGCCGGTTGCTGTTGCTGTTTTTGTTGTTGTTGCTGGTGCTGCTGTTGGCCGTAAGTTCGTCACTTGCTTTTGCTCCCCCGCTCCCGTTGCCGTTCATAACCCGCACACCTTTCCGTTCGCCTTGCTCGTGTCGCGAGTTGCGATCGTTGCTGCTGCTGCTGCTGTCGTCAACAGCCACACGTTGCACAGTGGGCCCGATCGGTGTGCGCATGTGGCAGCGGCTGCCAAAACGTCGGCGACCATGAGATGATGCTGGAAACACACGGGCACACTCACACGTACACCAACATCTGGGCGAAAAGCCTATTTATAAATAGCGACACACGGTACAGTGTGGCAAATGCGACACTGTTGTTGCAAGTTTGATGGGATAATATATGTGTTTAACAGTACTTAAAGTAAAATATGCATTAATAGTATACCTTATTTTAATGGTTTGAAAACGAAATATTTCTTATGAATTGAATCAAGTTCAACAGTTTCTATGTCACTTTTCATAAAAAATAGGAACAAAATAAAATAATCAAATAATAATAATAAAATAAAATAATAATAAATAATAATAATAATAATAATAATAATAATTTTTTTATTAATCCAAACGAAATCATTAACTAGAGTAGTCCATATTGTTTTCCATTATTTGATTTTCTCTAAGCCGAAATTACCTGTATCCCACTGTGCGCTGGCAGCTAAAGCTGTAAATATTGTTGCCTCTGTCGCTGCCTGGTCCTCTCGTTCTCCGTTTGCCCCTCTCGCACTCTCCGCCACCACTCTCGCACTTCTCTCATCAGCACGGCTGAGAAGTTGTTATCGTTGCCACTGTCGTTGCTGTGGTTGTTGTTGTTATTATTATTATTGCTGCTGCTGCTGTTGGACAAAGCAAAAAAAAAAAAGTAATAATAATACCAACAACAAAAAGCTCAAAAACACGGTAACAAATTTAGCGAGTCAGCAAAATAACAGAAAAAGAATCGAAAAAGGAATTGCATTTCACGGCGAATTTGGACGTTTTTCGGGTTTGCCTTGCTGTTATTCTTATTCATTATACCCTTTTTCGATTGAGAGTTTCGATTTTAGGTTTAAGTCTGTCCATTTATTTGCACTTAATTGTGACTCCAAAAAATAGGGAACAAATAATAATTCAGAAATTTGATACAAAATATTGCGATCAATAAACTATTCTACAGCAGGGGTCCGCACGGCCCTATCCCGCGGGATAGGATTTTTCTCAGTCGGCGTCGCTGCCGCTCACGCATAGTATGCACAAAAGAGAACAGAAGAATCAGTGAAGACTAATTGTAATTATGTGTCTAAATTTAGCTTTTTTTAGCGTTAAATAGCTAGTTTTTAGGTTATAGCTAATTTTGTTGCCATATAACAATATATTTTAACTGTTTTTTTCTCATATCTAGCCATAGAGTGTTCGATGTTCACTCGTACAAATGCAATGTTGGCATTTGACTGTAGTGGTGCGGACCCCTGTTCTACAGTATTGTATGATCCGAGAACTTAACTCTTTTAAATGAAACTAGTCATAATTATTTTCAAAATTTAAGTATTACGGTTTAAACACAGATCAAAGGCAAAATATTCAAAAACCCATTATCCCTTGTTAAAGCTCCGTACTCAGACACACGAAAAGTGTTTCTAAGCAGTACGATAGAGCGAGAGGGTAAGTATTGACATCTCGTTTTGGCTCAATGCTTAGGAACACTTTTCGCGTGTCTGAGTACAGAGCTTAAGCTAGGGTATCAAATAATTCGATCTTTCGTTAACTCTCCTTTCTGCCGGTTAATAGCCAGGTGCGAGGGAGAAGGAGCGAGTGGGTGGGAGAGAAATGGAGTGATTTTGCTGTCGCTCACGTAGGCAGCGTTTTGTTTTTGCATTCACGGTAGGCATTAGCTTTTGTTGCTGGCCGCCTGCACTCTCTCTCCCCATCTCTGTCTCTCCTTCGCTGGCATTGCGTGTACTACACCAAGTGCAAATTTCACCGAATTTTGGTACCTTATATGCACACACACTTAATAATAAGCACACATGTGTGCATGTATGTATGCGCATACATAATTAGAGCGACTTAAACGGACTTTTCTTATCAGTTTTGCATTATGCCTTGCACAATCGCTCTGTCTCACTCTCATTCTCTCTCGCCCCACCGCTCTCTTTCTCCTTTACTCACAGCTGTTTTGCATTGCGGAAGCTTTCGCGTCTGCCTGACTTCTTCCCCTTCTCCTTTCTGTTCGCCTTAACGGCTCATTATCAAGCTGCGCCGCTGCCGCCGCGTCGCCGTTGGCGTCTCAGTCGACGTCGACCGTGGCAGCGACGTGTTTGCCGCACCTACGATAACGGTATTAAGCTGACATTTCCATGCACCTCCCCAGGAAAAACCGGTTGTACCGGCAGCTAAATACCCTACACCTGCATTGGGGCTTCTCCCACACCCAGAATCCCTATTTATATCCAAAATATCGGTATTAATAGGATTTCCATTTGTTTCTTACTTATCAGTTCCTCATTCGGGAAAATAATTTAAAATATCGATTTCTGATCCTTATTCTATTTCAGCACAGTCAATATATTAAAAAAACTAAAACTAAACTAAAATATAAAAATATACTAAACTATACTAAATATACTAAAATATACTAAATATACTAAAAAACTCACGACTTTAATATATTCAACAAGACTGGAAGTTTTAGATAATGTTAAAATAGTTTCCAAATAATTGTATCAGAATTTCAGTTACTAATAAACGATCATTTATTGTTTTTATATTTTTGTAAAACCATTACTTCCCCAAAATATTTAGACACTAATTTTAATTATTTTCCAATGGTATGGAAAAGATTTGTATAAAAAGGGTTTGGTTTGTTTTCTTATATAATTATTGCATTAAATCTGAACGCCTTTAAAACGTGTGCTGAGTCCGAGTTTCAGGCGATTGCTGCCGGCCAAAAAGTGCGATTAATCACCATTAAAATCCACGAAAATAACCTGGCCTGCAGCGTGACTGTCGCACATTAGACCGCTCCGAAATTGGCCGGGACTGCGTCAGGGCAAACGACTCAGCGGCGAGGCGTCGTCGTCAGCTGAGTGGCGCAAAGCTTTTTGCATTCAATTCTCGCTCCAAGTTGACAAATTGACGTTCAAAGTTGTTTGCGCAGCATTTCAGTTGCAGTTTCGGTTGCACTGCCTGTTTTTCCTCTTTTCCCGCCCAGGCTTTTTACGCTACCCGCCGCCCCCGGTCGATTTTCCATCCGTTCCCGTTCAGGTTCCTTATTACATTATGATTCCCAACGGTACACTCCGTTTCGCCACCTTAAAATGCGACTATGCGATTGAGCAGCAAATGGACGATACCACACTGGAGTCGAAAAATTAGCATACGGGAGCATTTTATTAATGATTTTAAGTTAGAAAATAAAAGATAATAAAATTCAATTTTAATCTAGGCAAAAATTTACACCTAAAAAAAACAAGAGTTTAACCTTTCTACGCGTTGTCTTAAAAGTACACTCAAGTAGTATAACGAGTTTAGTATAAATTGTATACTTCAAACTATCAAATGTATACTCCAAAGTTTAGTTTTTATACTCTATAGTTTCAATTGTGTATTTTCGAGTATTATTTTAATACGAACCTACATAAAAAATTCGATAACAAATCGCGGTAGCTTGAATTTAGTGCTTTTCTGTTTGTCGCGTTAGTGATTATTATGAAATATTGGTGCAGATGAGTATAAAATGTATACTTCATCTTATTAAGAAATTTTTCATACTCAAGAGTATAGAATTCATGTAACAATCGTATAGGTTCTATGTTGGATTTTTTTTTGGGTGTACAGAGATATGACCCTTTTTAATTGGAACAAGTGAGTTTATAACTTAAGCTTGCTGGTAATAATTTCTTATTTTCTTTGTCACACTTTGTATGTAGTGTAAATGTAAACATAATATTATTATTTTCCATTAACATTTTTTTTTTTTCAAGCCTTATAAGAGTACTTTCCGGCAGCACTGTTTTCTCTGCGAAATATATAAATTGCAATTTCTGTTCCTGCTGCTGCCAGCGTTATTGTTGTTGCCATTTCAGTTTGTCATTGCCATCTAAAATGCATTGAGCTGTCACATTAGAGCAGCAACTCGATACGTCAGTCCGTAGTCGTCCCCCTCTTGCCACCCCCTTATAGCACCCCGTCCATTAGTGCAGCTCAGCATTTTACTTACAGCCAAATGCTTTTTTTTTCGCATTTTTTTCGCCTTTTTTTATCAATCAACTTTGAAGGTGTTGCTGCAGTGGAAGTTGTTGATGTTGCTGGTGGACGGGTGTTACTGTGTCGCTGCTCCTGCTGCAGTTTATATACCTGGTACTCCTGCAGGACAAGGGTATAAGGGGTATATGTTGGGAAAAGAAGGGATATAATAGATAATATTCAACATATTTTTGATACTATATGAACCTTATTAACCTCTTAAAAGCCACAACTTAAAAAAACTTAAGAAACTAAATGATTAGTTCTCTAAGTTCTACCCATTATCAAAACTGTAACCCAATCGGTCAAATATTACGCTTCCTATGGACATTTTAGTGTCCACATAGGGAATTAGACCCCCAGAAAGTATGCAACGATTTGCAGGCCGGGTATTCTGTGGTCGTGACACTCAATCTTAACCGTTGCCACTGCAGTTGGCGCTGCCGCAGCTACCGTTTGTCGTTGCGTGCACTTTGGTGGAAATTGCTGTTGACGTTGGCTATATGGAATACTTATAAGTAAAAATACATATTTTTATTCAATTTCCAACATCACGTCGGGACGTCGCCACTCCGGCATTGTCTTTTGTTATTTTTGCGATTGCCCTGACGCGCCCGCTCCGCTCCGCTCCACCCGCTCGGTGTTTATCTGATGATGTTTTTGCTCCCCGCTTTTTTTCAATTATGCAGCTCACAATGCTTTTCTTTCCTTTTTCCTTATTTTCTTCTCCTTTTTTTTTTTTTGCACCTCTCCCCCGGGGGCAACTGTTCAACTGTTTAGCCTGTCGGATTAGCCACGCAGCTGTCGCGGCGCTGGAAAAGCATTTCCCTATTTCCCCATCGCAGAGCAGCTCCCCGGCTACATAGTAGTCGCCTTCTAAATGCAGTGGGCAAGCCGGCAGTCAGCCGTCGGAGTCGGAGTCGGGTTGTTGTTGTGCTTGCCAGTTAAATGGGTGTATGACACTGCCTTAGGGGGGAAATCAGAGGGGTTTCAGGAACTGAAGAGAGATGGAGGCGAACATTTAACTGACATATCCTGGAAGGGGGTTAAAAATATATAACAAGTTTAAGAGCATATATACAAATATTTTATAAAAGTGTGAACCTATTATTAAATAAGAATTTTAAATTTAAAAAATAAAAAGTATATTATTTAAATATATAATGCATTGCAATATTTTCTAAAGGTAAAGTAAGTAAAGAGTTTAATAAAAGGCTTAGGGTATTTAATTTTAAAACCACCGAATTCTTACTTGGGAATTTCAGGTGCACTCTTTGGTAATACTTTTATCACGCTTAATGTTGAAAGGCCATAGTAGTAGTAGTAGTATATTGTTTCCCTCTCTCTTATGTGCATTTCTGAAAAAAATATATAAGCTACATTATTGAAAATAATTATACATTTTTTATACATTTTTTTTTTGTCATATCAGTATCTCCAAGTTAGTGCCGTGTCATACAGTCATACTGCAGGCCCGTTTATTTATTTACCTAGTTGCTTCAGTTTTGCCACTGATGCGTATCTGATGGCCGGCCTGGGTCCGATCCAGACCAGTCCAGTCCAGTCCAGGCCAGGGTCCAGTGTGTAGTCCGTTCTCCGTGTGCTCCGAAGGCGACTTGGCCCGGGTGCTAACGGGAAGTCGCCGTTGTGAGTGAGTGAGCGGCCAAAGGAAGTGCATTTGAATGAATGCACATCTGATTAAGCCTAATACCCATGGACAGCCCCTCCTCGCACTGCACAGCACTGCACGGACCACTCACTCGAGTGGTCAGCACTTTGGATCTGTTTAATTAACTTTTCGCTTTGCGCCGATTTGCGAAGGCTGCCAGCCGGCCAACACAAAAACGCCAACACAAAACACGTCAAGAGGCATCCGACTTGCGATTTGCTATTTCAATAGCCAAACTCTGTTTGCTCATCGGCGATTCATTTAGGTATGCGGACTGAGTAAACCTCAAAAGGTCTGCGGCCAGAGCCTCAAAGGAAAGTTTTCTAGCTGGAATCTGGATTTAACTTTCTTTACTTTAGGCTTTGTGCATGTATTTTCAGCTTTTAGTTTACTTATTTCTAGGGAAATCCCCTTAAAGATCCTTAAAATATTTTATTCTATTGAGAAATTATATGAAGATTTTATATTAAGTCGTTCCATCATAGTTTAAATAGGATTTATGGAAAGAAATAACTGTTAATTTTGTTTAATTTTCAAATCAAAGAAATCTCTAAGGCTTCTAATCACAGATTCTTACTTAGTAATTATATTAAAGCAGAAGAGTGCGTCTCAGTATTAAATTACATCATCTATGTAAATGACGAACCCTAATTACGAAATCCTTTCCTAGATCCTTGGGTCGTTGTCAAAGAAATCCTTCCCTAGACGGTTATATATAGTATGGAAGCATCTCGTAGATACCGACCCCCCTGCTCCGTTTGCTGGTAAACTTTCGGGCATTCATTTAATTAGAATCCAAATCATTTGATAGGTACAAAGCCCTTAGTCATAGTGGCTCTCCTGTCCCCCGGGGACTATTCTATTGACATTGTTCGCAAAGTTTTGCTCCGAAAGGAGGATGGGGGTTTGAGTTGTTTTGTTGGCAAAGTTTCACAATATTTTTCTGCTGAAAAGATGTTAAAGGGTTGGCCCGGGTTGGGGTAGGAAAACTCTGGGTCCAGTGAATGATAACGGTGTATGTACAGTCGTCGACACCCTCTTTCAATTTTCGCATCAAACTTGGCTATTACCCGGCCCGCCCATTGTTCTCTCTGTTTACTTTGCTACTTTAGTTCTTAGAGGAAACTTCGAGGAGGGAGGCGGGAAAGCCACCACCACTTTTCGCCGCCCAGGAAAAACAGCAACCACAACTTGTATACACTCCCATTTCGCGTGTCCTCCGCCCACCATTGGCACAACTCCATCATTAAAACTTAAATGACCTTCCTGTGATGCTGTTCCTGCTCCTCCTCCTGCTGCTGCTCCTGTTTCCGTCCTGATGATGATGAGGATTTTTCCCGTTCTCTCACTTAGAGGGGCGCTGCTGCAAACTTTGACTCCTGATATCGCACTCATTCATTCGCCCATTCAATTTTCCACTCTTCCGTCAGCTGCCGCTGACATTCTATTACTGTATCTTCGGGAACTATCTTCATCTGTATCTGGACACGCATTAAATGCTTTCTATTTAATGAGTTCTCGCTTTCTCCCCATCTATCCGGAGAGATGCACAGGGAGAAAAGAGATCATATAAATCTGGCTTCCATCTTAAATTATTTTGTATGAAAATGGATTTTATTTGTCAGATTTTAAGCGAGATTTCGCTGATTTACTCATGTTAATTTTTAAATCCCAGTTTACCCGATCAACATCACCGGGCGAGTCGATTTAGAAATGTCTATCTGTCCGTAAAAACTCTCAGATCTCAGAAACTATAAGAGGTAGAGCTACCGAATTTGAGAACATATTTTAATATTCTTTAAGGCTTTACGAAGATCAAGTTGCTCAAAGTTTCCTAGTGGGTTTGACAAAAAATGTCGTACTTATTTAATATAAGTAAAACTAACAACATTTCTCTCCGTGTTTCCTTTGCCAAATTTACATGTTTCGAAGTTCTGGCACTGGCTGTTTAATTGCCTGGACCAGGATCCGGACACGGATACCGAAATGGACCAAAGGAGGATCCGGCGGCTGGCATATGCTCGCTCGGCTGGAGAGAGAGATGGGCTTGGCCAGATCTATCACACGCGGTCTTTGACTCATTTATCATGTGTCAGAATGTTTAACTAAATGGCACTTTGCCGAAAAAGTTTCTGGCCCCTGCAGCTGTTTGGAGGGGGGTGTTTGCTAAGTAGTTAGTTTTAATAGTTAGCCACTCGCCGGGGCACATAAATAACTGGCCACGCAACTGGGCCGTCGTCCGTTATGGTTTCCGTCCCGCCCCCTTTTCGGGGCCCAAGTCAAGAAAGTGCTAACAATCTTCGAGATACTTTGGCGGACGTTGTTAGCGTGATGAATGAGCCACAATCGGTGGCAGGCACATGTGTGTGTGTGGGGGTGAGATTGGACGCAGGATAGCGGGTCCCTAATTATATGCAGCAAGTCAAAGTCCGGGAAACTGAATATCTTAATCGGAATTATTCCATTTTCGGGATCAGGGATAAAAGAGCAGATGAAACTTACTGATTTCTGTAACGCCTCTAGGTAGTACTTAGCAGCGTTTTCCCTGCTTTAAATATACAAACTCAAGCACCTGGAATAATAGTAAGGGAAGGGAATACCATTTCCTATCCAATAAAGTTCGGAATTACGTGTACACACTCAAATATGACGCTCTCTTCTCCCTTAATGATGATGCAGTCCACTAATGGAAACAAACACACGCCTCACATCAAAGTTGAAGGATTCCCGTCCTCACTGACATTAAACATCATTGATAGCTCCTCATGTGCGAAACATTCGATTGAAGTTGAAATTGGAATTGCATGCGATTCTTTGAGGGCTTTAATAGCGAATAGCAACAACCCTCATCCGGAATACATTAAAGTCAGAGGAGGAGGGTTGGTGACAACCCGCGAGCTATGGGACATGCTATACGAGTATAGCTGTCGCCGTCGGGGTCCGCTTGATATTTGCATCTCGTGGAACGGTCAATTGAGGGTTCGCCTCGTTATCAGATGGTTTCGCATGCCGAAAAAAAAAAGTATACAACATTCCACTGTGCCATTTCCCTTTACCGTTACCGAAACACTGAAAAGAATTTAAAGGGAATTTTAATAAAGAGATGATTATCATGATGGAATTTAAAGGACATTTTAAAGCAGTAATTTAAATCAATATATATATTTTTAAATATAATATATATTTTTAAAAATACACCCTTACTTCGCTTTACGGCCTAGATACGTTCCAGGAAACTTGGCCGCAAAGCGAAAGCCGTATAACGAAGAAACTATTCTGTTAATGTATCGATATCATTATAGATGTACATTTTATGCCAAAAATCGAAAATGTGTGAAATTTTAAAGCAGTAATTTAAACAAATATACCATATATATTTTTAAATAAAATATATTTTTATAAATACACCCATAACTCGCTTTACGGCCTAGATACGTTCCAGGAAACTTGGCCGCAAAGCGAAAAGCCGTAAAACGAAGCAACTATTCCGTAAATATATAGATATCATTATAGATATATATATTAGGCCATAAATCGGAAATGTGTCATTATTGAATAAGGCCTTTATAGCGAAATGTGGTAAAAAGAGCGGCCGTATAGCGAGTAAAATATATTTTAAATAAATTTAGAGATTTTAAGTATTTAAAAGTAATTTTTCAGTGCACAGTTAAAACGTTCTTGCCATTGCCATTTCCATTTCCGCCTGGTTCCCGGTGCCTCCTGCCTCCTGCCTCCTGCCTTTTGCCCCTCCAACCCCTCCTCGCGTCGCACATCATTCGCTGTGCGTAATATCGTAATATCCTGCTCCTGCTGCGTTTTATGCCTGCCCTTTCCCGGAGGGTTGGGCCCAACACTTTCCGCAATAAGTGTATTTACTTTTGGGCCTCGGCAATGGGTTTCGTAATAATGGATTTCATTAAGGCGCGGCCAACTATTCAGCCTCCTTTGGCTCGCCTCGCTGCGCTGTATCTGTATCTGTATCTGAATCCAGAGCCTGTGCCTGTGCCTGCGTATCTGTATCTGTATCTGTGTGTACTTCGTACTGACATGAACGCCAATTCAAGCTACGCCATGCGTAACAAATAAATTCATTAAGCGCAGCCAATGCCGCTCAAACATTATCATCAATGGGCAGAGGCCGAACAAAAGGAGCAGTCAGCAGTGCGGAGGGGGGGTTCCAGGGGGAGGGGGGGATGCCAAAGGATCAGGGGCGGGTACAGGGACTCTGGCCGAGGGGGTCAGCGTGGTTAGTGGCACCGGTAACCGGCTGACTGAATGATAATAACAAAAGCCGCTTGCCTTGGCACGCGTAATTAAGTCGCATGTACGGCATTACACTGGGCAAAATATATACAATTTACTGCTTAACATTTTGTAATTAAAAATTTGAATACAAAATATTTAGTTAATAAGTGCTGGGTTAAATGATTTGAATTTGAAACAGTGAAAGGGAATTTCATTATTGGAAAAGCATTTTTTAATAAATTATTACGTTTTTATTTATACGTTTACGTTAATATATATTTATATATAAATTTATATATTTATCAGAGAACAAGTAGTTGAGAATTATAAGAAAACTGTTGTTCTATTCGGTTGTAATTTCAAAATGCGTTTTAATTTAATTCTTTACAATTCCCAACTCTTTTTTGTGGAGATTCTAATTTTACTTGGTTACAACATTAATTAATTATCTTTTACTAAGTATTCAAGCCTGAATATGTGTTTGAATATAAAACATGAAGCATATTTTCATAGGATATATTCTATTAAATATTATCGCATTTTAAAAATTAATTTATTTTAGCTTACAATTAAAGCTTTAAAAATAAACCCTTAAAATTGTTGGTATTTTCCTAATTAAGTATTTACTTGTTAAAATCCCAATTATTTTTGTCAAGTGCAGGATGTGTCCTTAACCATTCCGTTGGCAACCCGCTCTCGCCAGGTTTCGATGTTTATGATTATGGGCTAGCACCGAAAAATAGGCAGCCACCGAGCTGGCGAGGTCCTGTGACCAGGATTAACGTGAAATTGTCAAGTGTTGTGCTGGTGTTTGTGCCGTTCTTCCGGTGCGCCAGCGTTTAATTAAAATGTATATGAGCCGTGAGCGAGTGAAAGATGAGAAGACATTCCCGAAAAAGGATGGGAACTCCCGGCAGCAGCAACCGCAGAGCAAAAGTTATGGATGCCCTGCGATCCGCAGGCGCATCATAAATTTCAAATTAATCAATGGGCTTATGCCCGTTGTCCTCCCGCCGAGTGGGCGGTGTGCGGGCTTACGATGAAAATTGAAACTTACGAGGCCTCCAACCCGAGGAATGCATAAATTCCTTGAGCCCCCCCTGGATTTGCTCCTCTCATTTGCGGGGACTTCCTATGACAGCCCCGACACTTTTCGCGATGGATGGAATGCCATCCTCCATGTCCCTTGCGGTTTTTCGCGAGGGCGACGAGAGGGAGTCGCCTTGCAAATTGTCGGGCAGTTAACAAAACACTTCTTTAATTGGGGTCTGAAGGGGTGCTAAGCGTCAAGTGGGCTCTGTGCTGTTTAATTAATTTAGTCATGAGTTTTGACAAATATTTGTCAAGTAATTAAAAAAAAATGCGAAAGACACAAGCAAAGGTATTTTTAGATACATTTTATTAAATGCGTATATATTAGAAAAGAATACTTAAGCATTTTCTTTATAAAAAAGGTATCTTACTACGCTCTAATTTATAAAACATTTAAATTAATATTAATCGGCTCTTTGAGCTAAACCCCTTTACACCAAAGCCTAAAATATCATTCTTAAGAAATCAGTAAACAAAACCCAAAAAATTTACGACTACTAAGCAATTAAATATTAATCATATGTTTTATACTTTACTGATACAATCTATATATCTTAAATTAATGTTTAGCCCTGGGGCTGACATCACCTTAAAACACCTAAGATGCCTTGATAAAAACTTCAAAGTCGAAGTCGGTTCCAGGCGATGATCTAATGCCTGGCAGTGGAACCCGCTTGTCTTTGGCTAATTTGGCGAATAAATTTTAATTTAGCTTATTACCTTAAATTGTAATTTGTGTATGCATCGTCGTTGCTATCAGCAATTTATCTCGGGCATTATGTAATATTTAATTTTATTTTAACGACTCGAGAACACAATCGAGAGATGCCGTCATATTTATAAGCACCAAGGAATAGGAAGAATACCTTTAGAATCGGTGGTCTGGGCCAGGGCTTGGTCGGCTTTAGCTAATTGCGGCCCTTTTTCTGCTCTCCAAGTTGGCCAAATGAATGGGGCGGCTCTCGGTGGATTCATTAGGCCACAAAATTGGAATTTATTGCGCAGATTTGAAAGCCATACAGGGTCAGGGAGCTCCACACACACACGTGTGTGCGGCGGCCCAAAGCGGAAAGAAGCCAACCGGCCAACCGGCCAAGCGGCCAAGAAACCAAACCCTTTGCCGGCCACCGACAAGAGCAACAATAATGGCGTAATGGGTTAATTAGCCATATCCCAGGCATGCCGATGGCCCTAAAAGCCTTTCAGCTGGCCAACAATAAGTCGGCAAAGTGTTACAAATATCACACTTAACGGCCCAAAAAGAACTCACCCAAAAAAATACAAAAATAAAAACCGACAAAAAAAAAAGCAACTAACAGAAAAAATACAAGAAAAACACCACTCAGGAAAAAAAGAAGAAAACAACTCGACCCGGTAATTAATCAGGGGTAATAAGCGCAGAGCCAAAGGTAGAATGCTCGTATTTCATGCGCGTATCCGTGAGATACGCAACAGTCGCTGTCGCTTTCGCCTCCACATGCAAAGGATCCCGGTGTGCGTGCTGTTGCCGGCCGTTCCAATAGAAAAATATGAAAAAGCCAAACGGAAAATGGCCAAGCGGCAAAACTAAAAAATTAAATGTATTTACATAACTCCCCCACACCCGGCCATGCGTTTTGAGAAATGCCAAGCGGCAATGGCTTGGATAGCGTTTGCATTTCTCATAATCATAATTTAAGCCAAAAAGGTCGCTCAGTTGGAGAACAGCTGAGCTGGAGCTGACGGTAACGGTCGCAAACACACACACACAGTGGACGGAAATGGCAGAACAGTGGGGTCTGAAGGGAAAGCTTGCAGTATAAAAAGGTGCAGATATTAATTAAATATTAAGAAATAAAATTCAAGATATTTTTAAAGTTATTTAATATTTTTTCAAATAAGTTAGGAATAAGATTCGATTTTCTAGTTAACAAAATAATAATGGAAACAAAATAAAGGGCGGAGAATTAACAAAATACTTTAAGTATTGGAAAAATATTATTAAATAAATTTTATAAATATTCAGATGCTTTCAAAATATAATTCAATTTATTTAACAAATTTGTTTATAGGTGCTTTTCAAACAAATTAAATATAAAATTTCCTTTTCTACTTATCCAAATATTTATTAATATATTTATTAAATTTATTTAAATATTTTTTCTACCTTTTTAAACCCCAGTTTTAATAGGAACACCCACTGTGTCAGGTCCACGCATATGCGTGATAATTTCGCGCCTCGAAGGCGGCTGAAAATGTTAATTAAATGATTTTCCCAGCCAGGCCTCGGAATGGAAAACAAAGAGCACCAACGGCCACGATTGTGGCCACCACTGACTACTGACTACTGACCACCGCCGCCACTGCCGTCGTTTCGGTTGTTCGGTTGGTGGTGGTGGTTGGCCAGCGCCGGAAAAGTGGCTCGAATTATGCATTACCAAAGGCATTTGTGGCAGCGGCGGCATATATTAGCGCCCAGATAGCGAATAGTGTGGTAAAAATGGTAAAAATGTCATGCGTAGATGGCGGAGGCAGAAAGGCCCGGGCCGGGTGAGTGACGACTGACAGGGCCTCGAATAGGGCCGGCTCACGCACAAGCCAGGGCTTATATATATTTTTTTCTTTTGGCCAGCTAACTAACTGGAGGCAGGTGAGAGAAGGAGGGCGGCAGTGCCACCCTCCGACCCCTCGCTTCACACGTCAACGCAACAAAGCCGAAAATTAGTTAACATTTTTTGGTATTTGATGCCCTGCACACCTGCTCATTAGCCCGGGTCCATTAGTTCGTCCTGACAGCGTGAGAAGTGGCCAGGAAAGGTTAGTTTCAAGGGATAAATATTGTTAACAAGGTTCATTAACTTTAAAGGTGAGGATTATGGTAATTAAATCGAAATATTTATCTAGAAGGTTCTAAGTTCTTAACTACAAACTGGAATACAATTTATAATTACTTTATTTATTACAAAAACTTAAACTAAAACCTTGAATATAGCCAATTATCAATTAATCTTTATTATTTTACAAGAGCATATTTTTTGTACCTTTACAAAAACCTTAGGGCTGTGATTATTTGCTGGCCAGAAAGATCATTAGCCGAAAGATCTCAGGAAGTCGACAAACAAGCTGCTTAGACAACATTTCAAGACTTGATCGATGACCTGATGGCCGGCTGCCCTGGATGAAGATGTCTCCGAAACAATCGTTATAAATGATCGAAGTATCCAGGGAAGTGGACATTAATCTTAATTGATAGATTGAGAGGCGTCCACACCCCAGGACTTCTGTAGAATGTGCGGAAGTGTCTACCATAGCGACACACTCTCAATGCGAACGTATTATCGGTTGGCTAATTGAATAAATGACATTTGATGGGAACGTAATATGATGTATAAGTCACTTTAAAAAATATAAATTCTTTAAAAGAGAAATTAAACCTTATATTTATGGGTCAGTATTTAAATGTGTTATGTGATCGTGAGTGTTACAAATTTATGGTATTTCTATGGGAACTCAGAGAGTCACGTTGCATGTTGCGTGGTAAATTTATGGCATATTCATATACCTAAATCGGTTTTAAAGCAGACTGATCGTGTATGCTCGCATTGTAATTGGGATCACGTCACAACTTAAGCTTGAAAATGTGTAAGTTATTTGAATATTAGAAGCATAAATATATCAGCTTGGAAGTCGTGAGATTCCATGATGGTCAAGCCTATAGTACACTCTCAGAATTTTGGATTAAAAATAAATTTAAAATGCTATTTAAACCTATTTAAAATATATATTATTTGCTGAAACAAATTTTTTTTGGAAAATCAATTTAAAAACTTAGTTAATATTCCAATAATGTTAACTTTGTTATGATTCTGTAACAAGTCAAACTTAAGGAACTTTACCTAAATGTTTATAAATTAATTTAAACAATATTCTTTTTTCCGGTACTCTTTTATATTTATATTCATTTTAATAAATACTCCTTTATCTCAGAAATCGTTAATATTTATTTTCATTTTAATAAAGTAAAATAAAGCACGTTAAAATATTTTAAAGGATCCAACCTATCAACACTTAAAGCGTAAGGTTTAGCAAGCATTGCACCTAAAATTCCCAAGTACGAATTCAGCGACAAACGGTTTTGTAACGAATATACATACAATAATAAGTATTTTTACAAATCTCAGAGTATTTAAAAGTCTTCGATCGAAATATTAAGGTAAATAATTTGATGCCCCCAAAACTTTTATATTTTTATTCGGTGAATAAATAGGAGGGGTGTGGGGATTGGAGTTAGAATGGGGGCGTACGTCGAATGCCCCCCACACCTCGAAGCCCATTACGGGCATTTCCAACTTCTGGTTGAGTTGACGAGTGACAGGGGGCAGGAAGGTGGTCGGAGGGTCGGAGGAGCTGCTTCTGCTGGCTTTGGCATTTTCAATTGTTGCTAATGAGTGCCACAAATTAATTAGGTTACTTCGTTACGCTGCCTCCGCCGCCGACGACGACGACAACGACGACGACGACGGCGTTACATGACCACCAACCAGACCAGGCCAGGTCTGGATTGGGATTTTTCGGGTGGCTTTCTGCTGGCCACGTCGCTGAACGTCGTTGAACGCCGAACGTGCGATGTTGAGCAGTGATAGTTGTCGGAAATTAGCATAAATTTCTCTTTCTTTTCTTCGCGTTTCCCCCATTTCCACCGTGTTCGCATGGAAAATTGAGCAATTTTCCAACGTTTTTCACGTTCGTGCGGCGAGAGTGAATTATTAATTTAAAATCTCCTTATCACGGAACGGAAACTTCTACTCACCCAGCTAGATCTTATCGCCGCGTAATAGATGGTCTACAAAAAAATAAATCCCAATCCCGCCTCCAAGTGGATTTCCCTCCATCTTCGAAGAGTCAGAGCCTATCGATTGCCGAAGATGACGGCACACAACTTGACCGCAACAAATCCGAATCAGTTTCGGATTATCTCCTACACAATTGCGCAAGATAATTGAGGTAGCGGGCTCTTTATACATATATCACACAACCCGGGGGCAGGACGGCCCAAGGAGATGGCGGCGGAAATTTATCAAACCCTCAGGTAAATGGCTCAGCCGCTGTCTGAAGTCGAGACCACATAATTACACGGCTTAGGATTACTCTCGGCTATAATTCAACTAAATCGGACCGACTGCAGGGGGTTAAAAATGTCCAGAAGATTCTTTATATCGCACATAATACCTGTGAAAATGTTGGGCAAGTCATGTTTTTACACAACAAATATATTGTTTAAGTTGCCTAAAATTTGTATGTGAACATTAATTTGTAGGGGAATAAATCCTAGGTAATCTAAGGTAAAAGCTATAAAAATGCTTGCAGCTTAAGCTTATCTGAAGTAAAAATAAATTATTATAAGGCTTGAGAAATAAGTTCTTAAAAATTAGATGAAAAATCAAAAAGTAACATTTTTCTGTTGAATATTTTCTTATTAATGTGTTTATAAAGTTAATATTATCTGCTAGATGAAAAAAATCCAGGAAAATGTTTAATTGATGTATAGTTCTATGTTTTAAAAATATTTACTTTAATTATCAGAACATTTTTACATTTAGTTAGAAACCCATAATAGATATTTGGTTTATCGGTTTAAGTTTTTAATCCACTAAAAATATTTAGCACCATTTATTAATATTTATCAGACAGCATACCTATCAAATAAGAACATTAGCCTTTTTTGTCACATTTCCTTATTAAGTTTCCTTATTCAAAGAGTAGCTTATGATGCCTCCTTTGATTAAATCCGAAAAAAAACTATTTCCATTTGATATGGGTAAGAGTCTTTGTTAAGATAACTCCTTGGAATAGTGCCATTCGTTAAGGTTTAACTTCCATTCAACGCAAATCTTTATTTATATACCCCTTGGTGAGATGAAATCCCAAACCATTTTGATTGCCAGCCAGAAGTAAACCTTTCCCTTTGTATGTTTATATATATCTCTTTATAAGGAATATCTACAGAGTGCATCTTTGGTGGCGTTGCCAAGGAAACCAAAGGAAAAATAATGTGTTCAGCCTTCGGCAAATGTGAAATGTTAAATTTTTGAGTTTGCCCAAGAAAGGAGAACCGAGAACCGTACAAAAATGGGCAAACACAGCGATTTGGGTTGCTACCCAGTTACGCATTACGCAGAAACACTGGGGAAAATATTAAATATATGAGGAAACCTCTTATAGAATTGGTAAATTTGGTTATAATATTATGGAAAGCGGATTTGATATATTTGGAGACTTTTCTTCAAGTATTCCCAAGAATCATTATATGTTTAATGTCAAAAAGAATATAAAATAAATGCAAACTATTTATATTTTAAAGTTTACAATTCTAAAACAGTTCCTTGGAAATTTAGGTATTATTTAAAGCGATTATTGTTAATATATTTTAAGTTAAAAAGTGTTAAGAATAATGTTGATTATTTATCTTGGGTTTTAAAATCCGTATTCAAGCATTTAAAGCACTTTAATAATTTTTGGTTTAATATTTAGTTCATTCAAATGCAACTACAAATTCTTTAATTTATTATACATTCTTTTGAATATTTTTGTAGGTTAAAAATCAGTTTAAGAACATTCTTCCATTAGAAAATTACACTTTCTTTTTTAAAACAGGATTTAAGCGCCACGTTTTTCCAGTGTTTTACCTTTTTCTCTCCTTCTTTTGGCCAAATAGTGAGGATTATTAGGGCTTAGTCCGTGGGTGTGCGCGTGTGGGTGTGTGGCTGTGTGTTTAAGGGTAAGATGAAAGGGGGGGGGTGGCTATGAAAAAGAGGGGGGAGTGTGTGAGAGCCAGCACAATTACACATGCACAAAGGATACGCCTAAGCGGCTTATGCCAACGCATCCAGAGCGGTTCGAAATGAAACCAAATGTGGCCGGACGGGCAGGGCAGGGACGGGACTGGAGCGCAGTGGCGGCTGCGGTTTCCGGCTTGGTAAGCGCCCTATTATGAACAGAAAAGTAACGCTAATGAGTAAATCAAGTGCACATGTGTGCCGTTGAACTGGAATACCCCGCCCCTCGTGCCGAACCACTAGGCCCCCCCCCGCCCTTGTTTCGGATCCTTTGAAGCTGCGCCGCTGAACGGCGTGTCGAGGCATAAATAAGCCGCCTTCCCTCCCAGTCCCTCTCACGCTGAGCGCCTCGCGCCTTCTCACTTCAGCCAGCCACTTGGCGCTGTTTTAATAGCTAAATTATGTAATCATGATGTGTGATACTAACACACACACACACACGCACACAACAGCGCCCACACGCCCCCACATGTCCTGGTATTTATGCAAATCCTGCCGTTACTTCTTGCGAGAAACTTTTACTTTGTCCCGCACAGAGCAAAAAAAGGGGAGCAGTAAACAGAAGGATCTCAGCAACTTTCCGCCTTCTGAATTTTTCATCAGCTTGATAAAAGATTAATTAATTTAATGTAGTCACAAAATCTAGGAAGATATTCAAGTTAGTCAGTCCTCACTAATGCTCTCTAAAGGGTGATTTATGGTGTTTGTTGAAAGTTAAAAATAAAATAGGAGCAGAGGATTTCAAAGGCTGGAAAGTCCTTGAATGTTTAAGCCCCTTTACCTATTTATATATAAAGCAATCTAAATAATTTAAATGGTAGTTTTATTTAGAAATCACAATTATATGCCTCATTACGAAATATAAAAATATACATTTTTATCGACTTGTAAAAATAAAGGTAAATTAATTTATTTTAGTATTTTCTTAAGTTGTTCCTTAATTTATATTAAATACTTTCATTTTTAACAGAAATGAAATTGCAAATTTTATCTATCGACTAATTATTGTGTTTCATATATCGAAAAAAATTGCTTCTTTATAAAAATATCTCTAAAATGTAGTTTTAAATATTACATAGGAATTATCAAATTGCTTTGCTATAAATATAAAAAACAATATAAAATATCGGGACCGATAACAAAAGTCGATATAAAACTAATAAAATTAATAAGCATATAAAAAGTAAGTTTTAAAATAAATCTATAAAATGTAGTTTTAAATATCGGAAATATCAAATTGTATTGTTATAAATATTGAAAATAAAAACAAGACAAAAAATCGGGACCGATAACAAAAGGCGATATAAATCCAATAACATTTATAAGCATATAAAAAGTAAATTTAAAATATTTAAAACATTTTACGGATGAATTTCAAATCAGAATATTATTTATGCGAAGCATTTACGTAATTTTTAAAATATTCAATAAAAATTATATGTTGATTTGATATCAATTTCACATATAATATCGGCAATATATCGCTGCATTCAAATTTGTTGCCAATCTCTACATTTGATACAAGAATGACTTTAATATAAAAGGCATTTTAGATAATATTTTTTCCTGTGCACGCTCCACTCCCCTCGTCTTTTTAATTTGGAATTTTTCATAATGAGCAGCGCAATGGGTGGAATAAAGGATACAGAGGGGGTGGCTGTTATGGGCTTGGATGGGGCGCAGGGAGGTCGCAGTTCGGGACGTTTGACGTTGCCATAGTGTGAAGATTAAATTCTACTAATTAGAGATGCCAAGTGAATGTTCGCGCATTTGTGTGTGTGTGTGTGTGTGAGTGTGTGCGGTCGGGGGTGTGAGTGTGTGGCTGTGGGTTAAGTAATGGCGCTGAACCGAAACCATCAAAGGAGCCAGCTTGGAAACACAATTCCCCCAAGAATCCCCAGCCAAGCCCTCGTCTCATTATTGATATGCCAGGCGTAAGAAGTTCAAATCCTCGAAACAAACTACAAAGAACCATTACACCCAAGTACACCAACCCACACTCACACACACACGTCGCTGGATTTTTCCGGGTACACATATGTAATTTCTTTGGCGCCATTATAATCTCTGGCTTTCAGTAGTCAACGTTAAGAATCCGGTTTCTGTACGCCTTTGGCAGGAGCATAATCCTGTCCCTCCTCGCATTTTTGGATCTGGGATTTATGAGGATGTGAAGGCGACAAGTTTGATTTTTGGCTGTCAGTGGTGGTCATGGTTTGGTTTCGGTTGGGATTAAATTTTAGGAAACAGTCTCAGACTCAGTTGTAAATTTTTAATTAAATTTTTAAAGCTTAGTATTTTATTTAAGGAATATTTGTATATATTTTTTAATTACTGAAGAAGAAATTATTCAGATTTTCTAATTATTTATTTTCATATACCATATACATATTATGGAATAATGTCAAATATGGCGTATACGTAATATTTGTTTACAGACTTAAGGCTCTTAGTGGAATTAAGAAAAAGGATGTTTATTTTAGAAATTTAAATAATTTAAGTATTAGGTAGTACCAATAACAAACTGAAATAAGTTAATTTAATTTTTTCCCAGTCATCGGGTGAATTTTAATCAATACACTTGACATATATTCCTCTACACATTTCCCATTTACAGGATGGCCGCCCTCTATCAGGACCCGTTGCGTGGCGAGCATCTGGTGATCTCGGGAAACAGTATTGGCATGAATATGGTGCCGGAGGAGTGGACTCACACCGATGCGGTGCTCCTGCGTCACGTGCTCTGCCTGGTGATAGTGATTCACAATAGTTTTCACATAGTTCTCTGCTGTCGCCAGCTGAAGCTGTGTAGGAAGAGCGTAGCACCGCCGATTCAAATGCAGGGCATTATGTCGCCGGTGGCCTTTAGTGTATATATTTTTAAATTATATAAATATTTATATTTTAACTTGATTCCCTGCCAGATCTCCAAGGATAAGGAGCAGCATGCTGTGAGCCTGAAGCTGTTCAATTACGTCGTGGACACCATATATAGTTGCCTGGACTTGTACCTTTGCACCTTGGCTGCCTTGTGGAGAGTGACTGTGGACTGGTATGGCTATGCCACTATCGTTTGGCTGAATGTGACCTTCATGACGCTGTTCTCCACATACCTGGTGATCCGGAGACTGCCCTCCCTGTTCTACGAGAAGCTGTTCCTGGATCCCAAGTACAATGTTGATCCGCAGAAGACCCCGCCCCTGGTTGGTCTGATGTGTACCCTGGCTTTGTTGGTGGTTTTTCTGCAGGTAAGGTTAGTCCTTAAAAAAATGGATTAATAATTATTAATTAACAATTAGATTGGCATAATTCCCATAACTGCGATTTTTGTTTCCTGCGCGGAAGTGAATATTTGGTATTTCGTGCTGTTCGTCTGGCTGCTTGTGCTGGTTGTATCCCTGCTGGTCCACCTCATCTCCGGGGTCTTCGGAGTGCCCTGCCTGGGCAAGAGCCGCCTCCTGACGAGGGACGAAATGACAGATTATCTGCGTCAGGTACTGGACGCCTTTAAGTTCCGGGGACATGTTTACATGGTGCACACCTTCTATGTGGGCCGTCCTGCTGCCTGGGTGATGGGTGTGTGCTGCTGCCTCCGCCTGGACATCCACGACAACCTAATGCTGAACCGGAACCTGGCCACCGACAACCTGCCCTCCACCCATGTGGGTGCGGGCCTGAATGATGAGCA
Organism: Drosophila lacteicornis; assembly: GCA_008044355.1. Lineage (NCBI taxonomy): Eukaryota > Metazoa > Arthropoda > Insecta > Diptera > Drosophilidae > Drosophila > Drosophila lacteicornis. The sequence goes on from VNKF01010294.1 coordinate 115,617, forward strand.
GCTGGCCGCCTTTGTGGCCCACCAGCTGGCCCACTGGCGGCTGTGGCACGTAGCCAAAACCCTCCACCTGATCCACGTGAGCATCCTGCTGTACCTGATCTTCTTTGGATTCTGCTACAACTGGCAGACGCTGTACGCGGCGGCGGGCTTTACCGTATTCTATCCGTACGTTGTGGGTTACTGGCTGGTGTACAAATACCTCATGCCGGTCATCCACACCATCAACATCTGGATCGTGTTCTACTTCCTGCGGCACTTCGAGTACGCCGCCGATGCCTATGTCTGGCGGAAGGGCTTCGGCGGGCCCATGAAAGCCGCAATAATGAAGCTCTTTGCCGACGATTGTGTGTTTCCGCATGTGGATCACGGCTACCTCATGTGGCATCTTTACCGGCCGTCCTGTGTGCAGCGGATCAGGCATCTTCATAAGCTGGAAAAGATAGAACCGGCGTCCCGGCTATCCCTGGTTTGAGTAAGAGGTCTAGAGCTATGTCTAAAAATAAATACAATTAACTAAGGCATATAGAATCGAACTCAGACTGAGATACGAAAGAAATAGGACCTTTACTCTATCAGGTTTAAAATTCTGACTTCGGTACTACTTCATCTGTTAATTAATTTAGTTTCTCAAAGCCCATAAAACTTTGCCAATAGTCTAATTAATTTTCTCATAGATTGGGAATGATGATTCACATTCATTGGTTTCGGTTTTTGAAAATGAATTGCTCTGATTTTCTCAGATTTAAAAGGAGAGTGAGTCTTGGGTTTTTTAGCTTCAAGTATGCGTCCTGCCCGCTACATGGAAAGTTTCCCGAGACCGAGCCCGAGCCGAAACTTTTCCGTTGTATTTTAATTAAAATTCGTTTCAAATAAGCCGCCGCTGTCACCTCCCCTCTCCTTGTGGTACCAATTTTTCTCTTCGGGTGTTAAAAGCTAATTTCCCCTCTGTTTCAGAGGTTGCACAAACCGCAACTGAGGCTAGAAAATATTTTAAAGCCTTTTTAAATTGTGTATAGAGGAAAATAAAGTACGAAATTGTGAAAGTTTAAAAGTTTTTTAATATAATAATTTATTTGACTTTAATTATAATATTAATTTTTAAAGATATCCATGTTATGCATTTTTAAAGTAATTGTAAACCAAGGAAGGCAGGAAGTTCTTCATTTTCTATATGATTTCTTGTGCTTTTACCTTATATTATTTTCCCTTAAAATATCTTTCAATTATATAAACGCTCTTTACATTTTTTGCATCAAATTCTGTGATCTCTAGACCATCTGCATCGATTGTGAAATGTGATTAGGAAGATTGTTTACTGCGTGTTTGCACAGGTTCCCTCCTATATTTGCGGTGGGTTCGAAGTTTTACGCCTTTTTTATGTGGGTTTTGCGGGACAGAGACTTTTCCACCTCACTGTGCTGACGTGTGCTTTGCGGCTGCTTTGAGCCCACTCTGCCGTTTCATTGTCTCGGTAATAAAAAGCCGCGTGCTCAAATGCCGAAATTCCCACTGAAAATCCCCCCTTTTTTCCGCCACTCGTCGTCCGATATTGAAGCATTTACCTACCGTGCTATATACATATATATATATTTCGACTTTTTATAGGTAAACACGGCTGGTGTCTATTTTTTAACGACCGACCGACTGAATTATATTTTATTTTTCCCTCCAAGAATTTATTTTAAACGCCTTTCGACGACATTAAAATTAATGTTCCTGCCAGGCAGTGGCAAATAATAAGTTGATGGACAATATAAGTGCTCTCTTTAAATACACTTTCCTAATAACATATTGTAGTAATTAATCAATAATGATTTATAGGCTTAACAGTTTTAAATCAGTTTTAAATTAGAAATATTTAGAGAGCTTGCAAATACATATTGTACATACATATATTTGAATATATATAATATACTTAAAATGTTATAAGACCCTTGGCAGTGTAGAAATTCTGAAAAATTAAGACCGAAATAAAAAAAGCACCAGCAGCGATCGTAAACTTTTGGTGTCGAGGACTCGCAATTGAAATCGTTTACATTTGGCTGAGGGGAGGTGGTGACTGGTTTTAAGGGTTGGGCTGACGAACGGTAAGCCTCATTTATGACCAGAACGATAACAGGAAAAAATTCGAGTCCTTTGCGTTTTTTCCCAGCCTCTACCGCCCATCCCCTTTAATTTTCCACTTTGCTGCCGTTTTGGGACGCAACTTAATTAGCCAACGACTTTAAACGGATTGACGGATCGCAGGAGTATGGGGGTTAATACTGACAGACTTTCGTTCTGAACGAGTTTCCTCGCTAAATCAATTACGCAATCAAACGGCTGACAATTTTCCAGCTCAAAGGGATGGGGCAGGATTGGCTGCACAAGGAAAAATATGAACCAAAAATTTATAATCGTTTTAGTATGGTTTCCATGGAAAGTTATTTATTTCCTATTTAATTAAGTAGAGTTTAATTTAAAATAAATAATTAATGGGGTCTATGATGCATTTTTCTTTATGAAAAACCTTTTATACGAATTACCTTAGGCTCACACTAAGGTATGTAGAAAATCCATGTAGAAGGGATATATTATAAAGAAATATACCCATATACCAAATTTTAAGTCTATAAAACTAATAATAAAGTCACAGGAGCTAATTTAATATTCTCTTGGAGCCGAATAGAGAGTTGCCAGAAAGTATGCAATGTTTTTTTTTTGTTTAAAAATGTAATCCCATTTATTAATAGGTATTTCCATTTCCCAAAACTAATTCCAGTCCATTTTCTGATACCGGAAATCGCAGAACATACCCAAAAACCATTAGGTAATATTACAGTTTGTCTGCAGCGCCTGGGGGGCTTTATGATATGACATAATTTTCTCTCTGTGTGGTATTCACATGCAGATAAGTGAAAAATGAAACATGACAGGGCGGGCGCGGTGGGGGTAGACGCATGAGTGTGTGTGTGTGTGTGTGGACGGAAAAGGACCTCGGATAAATGCGTTCTTTTTGCCCATTTCCCCCGCACCGCCTGCGGCGTTCTCTAGCGGTGACAAGCGGAGCACAGTCAACTCCTTGCAACACGCCCTCGCCCCCTTCCGGCAGCAGCCCCTTGGAAAACAGCCTGGCATTCACTTTGATGTTTTACTTTTACTGCCTCTCGAGGCTGCTGGGGCTTCTGCGCTGGGGCTCTATGATGATTTCTTTCCTGAAATTATATTTTAACTGCCAGTCAGCCTCGGCTACAAAACACCGCCCCCGAACACCCTCAGCCACCGACCATTAGGCCCTTGCCGCTTTCCCGCTTTCTCGCTTTCCCGCTTTCCGCCTTCCACGGTCCCAGCTCAACCACATGGGGCAAGGCAAGTGCATCATGTTGCTGGGCCATAAAAAGTAATGACAGCTGAAATTCTCTGCCTCGATAATGACGAACGCGCAGGATGATGATGATGATGACGATGATGAGTGCAAAAAAAAATATTTAAAAAAAAAGCTAAAGCTAGCTGAGAAAATGAATAGGACTTTCAGCAGAGCTGAGCAAAGCATTTGGATGTCCTTATAAGATGTACAAAAACCTTGTTTAAGCCACTTGATAGGTATCATTGGGCTTCATGAAAAGCAACTTTCCTGTACTTTTAAAGAAAATAGGAATTTTAATTCTTTATATCGAAAATGTATTCTTCAAAAGGGATAATTATAACAAAGAATTCTGGTATAAAATTTATAGGAGTTCGTTTTAGAAATCTGTATCCAAGATCTTAATTCCATTTGTTTTTTAGTTCTATCTTTGCATACTTGCCTTCTTGATAAATTTTTATAGAAGTCTTTAAAATTATAAATACTAGGACCTCTTAGGAATATGACTTTTTTTATAAATATGTAAATAATATTTATATTTTGTCCAGCGTGCTTTTGGCAACTTAAATGAATTTATTTATTTTTAAAATACGTTCATATATTTTAACAGGGATAATGAAAATATATTTAATTAAGAAAATACCCAAAAAAAAAGCGAAATACTTTGTCTGATGAATCAGTGAAATCTCACATCTGACAGCTTAAGTTGTATAGGTTTTAATATAATTTAACTTGATTTGTTTTATTGAATTCTTTGTATTTGCACGACTTTTCGCTGCACTGAGACCGATTTGCTGACATTGGAGAATTTCGAAATCGATAAGAATGTAAACAGTAGCCTCTCCGATTTCTATACAACTTGCAACTTGCCGAGCCCAGAGAAGGGAGCTTTGTTCGATCTGGCGAGTCAGTCTTCTGAGAACTATTGTGGTGGAAAGTCATCATGATCCCTGAAATTGTACTTGCTGAGTTGTTTCTTTTATTATACTTTTATTTCAAATATTATGGCAATCTGATATTTATAAGCTATGGGTGAGTATATTATATGTAACTAGTTGGTAATTTATAAAATAATTTGGTACACCCAAAAACTTTTCTGTTCAAACGTTTTGATAATGGGCAAATTCCATAATCAGGTTCGATTTAAAAATGTTTTGCAAAATGTGCAACTCAAACATGTATATTCCCAACAAGTTCGACTGCATATTTCATGATTCATTGCAACATTTTGAAACAAATTCTTTCAGCATTTTGACTTCAGATGAATTGAAATATCAAAATTTAACAGCTGAACTAGAGGAACGGCTTCCCGGCTACCGAGTACAAAGCGGATATTATGAACCACCAAATGTTGTTTGGCAGTTTTCGATCCTTGCTCTACTCTTCCTATTTAAAGGACTTCACAATTTCATCTTAAAGGGTAAAATATTCGGGCTATTGATAGTCGGTGCATTATTGGCCATAAGCATGGTGGTAAGACCTGCCATAACGGCAGTTGACTGAGCTAAACATTTATGACTTTTGTTTTTTACAGTCGATCAATGGCTTTGGGATCTCTTATGAGGGCCATAGTGTTTATTCAAGACCGAGTCCTGAGGAAGAAATTCCAAGTGTGGACCAACTGGTTGATATTATTAAGGAAGAAATACCCTCGGAACTTACTTTGCCCAGAGGAGTCCTAATGGCAACTATAGCTTACGTTTTGTATGCAACTCTAAAGCCACCAAGAAGACGTCGTTGAACAAGAAAAAAATTATTTTTTTCAAAATTATATACAAAATAATAATCGAACAGTAATAATCCTTTGAAAATCTTGGGGAAAAGTGCATTTACAAACATTGGATATGTACAGCCTGTTACCCCCTGGATAAAGATAATAGAAAACGTCAATTTATGGCAAAAAACCAAAACCAAAACTCGTTTCAATCTCGAAGAGGACTCGCGTAGATGAAAATTTGCTCCGGATGGGTGGAGGTGGCCAGGGACCAGAGCCACCAAATCATTTCCGCTACACTTGCTCATTCGGAGCACCGCCAAAGTTAATGGCTGTCCTTTGGAATCACCGATATTACGATACACTATGTTTTAAAATCTTTAATTTTATATAGAACTTTTACAAATTATGACGGTATCATAAATAGTATGTCGAATAATTCCCAAATAACATTAATGCCTATGGGAAATTAAGTAAATAAAAATGTTCTTCCAATTAATGAATGAAAAATTAACTAAATAAAAATGTTCTTTCAATTAATGTATGGAAATAAAGTTTTTCTTTAATTATTATACTAAATAAAGATTTTATCTTAATTATTAGGTCGAGGAATATTTATAAAACCTTTTTGGATGATAATAATAAAAGGATAATTGTTCTTAGTTCTGAAAGAAAGTCTAACGTTGAGGGTAGAATATATGGGCAAGTCTCTAGGACTCATGCAAGTCATAGTAACCAAATAATATTTTTTTGCAAGGGTATACCAGCTTGTGAGTGTGTGCATGTCTGCTTGTGGTTTGTTGAGTGTCTTATGAGCTATGTGAAAAACATCTGCCAGCGGATGTGTTTGGCCATATCCGCCCACTCCGAGAAAAATTCAACTGAAGTGCGCAGATAAACCCTTGGAGTGGAGTGCCGCGGTGGCTGGCTGCCTCTGACCCATCAGATACACATACACATTCCATACGGATGTACATATGTACATGGCCCCAGGACGATCTGGCCTGACTATTCATGCGTTTCAAATTTTCAATACACTCAAATGATAATCGAGAGGAGGCCGGCGGAAGCGGGCAAAGGACTATGATGAAAAAGCACCGCCGCCGCCTGCCTGTTACATTTTTAAAGCATTCGCAAACAAGTTCGGTGCTTTTCCCCTTCGGATTGATGGAATGGGAAAGCGAAGCCACAGGCAACACCTGTTCTAATGGCCAAACCCAGTGCAGGTTGGGGGAAATCGAGCTTATTAAATGGGGAGATCTTACTCGAACTCCCCACGGATTGGTCTCGAATAATCGCAATGCCAAGAACAATATCAATCAAAAGAAAAACTTCCTGTTTAAGCAGCTTGAGGAAATGTTTAGGGGGTTGGAACACTAAATAGAAATCGAAGAAAATTTAAAATTAAATAAAAAATAAGTAACCTGTGATTGCAAATTTATATAAATCAATAATTAACTACAAAATTGCTCCATAACATTCTACGAAGTATGAATATTCTTTTGTTACTCATTTATTTATCTGACAATAAAAATTTAATATAATTAATAAATATTGGTTTCACTTTATTAAGAAATTAAAAGTGATTTTGAGAATTTTATACAAATATTTTTATATTTGGCTTCTTTAATTAATTTCCTCTACCTAAAATCTGAATTGCAAAGGTTAATCTTTTACCTATAAAAAAAATATACCATTTTTATTCATCGCATCAATATGAATCTTAATAAAATAACAATAACAAGTATTTTTTATTTAATAATTTATATTTTAATTTTTCTAATTCTAAAAGATTCAAGAAGTAATTTTTTCTGCTAAAAACAAACCTATTAAGTCTCTGAATAAGGAAAATTGTTTACTTGTGAATATCGAATATATTTTTGTCCCCAAGCCGAAGTGCAAATATTCTTTTTCCAGATAAGAACAAAGTATATACAATGGTACAGATGCAGTTTGAGTGTCAATTAGAAAGACACGCACTCTGCTTCACGCTTGTGAAATTATTTAATTTATGACAAGTTCCATTGTTCCGGAGCCTTACTCGGAGTGCCAACAACACCGTGCACCTTTCAAGAGTCTCCACACACTCCACACACTCCACACACACCACACACACACACTCGGGGGCAAACATCACTAAGCGGAAAACAAATTAAACAACTCCCATGTGGGATGCGTTGGGCTGGGGACCCACTCGGGGAAAGGGTACTCACTCGTAAGCTGCCTTTTGTTCGTCATGTTGGCGTCGCGAAAGTGCCAAAGTTTTTCATTGTAATAAATATTTTAATTTTGAACTTGAGCAATTAACCCGGGAACGCATGTGGAAGGAAGGAAAGTGGGAAGGAAGGAAGGGATGCCGCCTCCATTGTCCCGGGCAATTGTTATCGGGACACCACCCACTCCATGACACTCCCTTTCCCCTTTCCCCTTTCCCCTATTCCCATCCTTGCTCTCTATGAACATTATGAACTTAAGCCCTGGCAAACAACAAGAACAATAACAATAAGAATCTGAGACACATGCCAAAGTGGTTAAGTCGGCGGAGAAATGTTGGCAAAACTTTTCGGGGCGACGCATTTAAATGATTTTGCATAATTCAATGGTGGAAAACTTTTCGAATCCGTGGCGGAAAAAAATACGTAACGAAACTTGGCCCCCGAACTTGGTAATATATTTTCTTTAATTGCGCACAATTAATCCTTTTTATGATGCTCCTCCGCCAGGTGAGCACTCAGGGGTTGCTTCCCGGCTCGTCCTTGCCCATCCACCCCCGACCCCTGGGGTGCCGTCAACTGGAAATGTACACAAAAGGCTTAATTATAAAAGTCAACACACGGCGAAAAGCGTTTCACAAAGAAGCTCAGCCCGGGGGTTAGGCGGCACTCGTACTCGCACTCGTACTCGTACTCCCTATATCATCATCCGCCGATGCACTCGCACCCATTCACTGAGCACTCACAAAAACCCAAAAAGCAAAAAGCTGAATCTGAATCCGAAGCCGAGTCCGAAGCTGAAGCTCGAAAAAAAACAAGAAATTCGTATGTAATTAAAATGAAATCCCCTTTTTACGACTGATGTGGATGGCAAAGATTTTTACGGTTATTTGTTTGAAAAAAAAGAAGAAGAAAAAACACAAAAAACATGAGGAAAGGCGGACCTGCAGTAATTCAAACAACGAGCAAACCGGAAAATGTGATAAGTTTTTTCCATATATACAGTGCTTAGCCGAACTTTAAGCTCGTTGCCAGGACAATAAAAGGTATTTGAAAGGGATTAGATATTTTGTGAGTTCATAAGTCCCCCCTCCCAAGACTTTTGTTTACAAAGGATTTCTCTTAAAATCTTTGGCAAATAAATATTTACATTGGCAGTACCTTTTGGGTTATGATTTGCTGAGACCTAAACACCTGACGGGCACTGTATGAATTATATGTATTTGTAAGTACACCATTTTTTGTTGATTAAGCAGAAAAGGGTTAGGCGAGTGACGCCACAGACTGTTAATGAATGTTGGGCAAGACTTTCGTGGTACTCGTAATACCCGAACTTTGTGTTTCCGTTCAAAGAGAAGGAAATAATCTGGAAAAAAATATTAGAAAGAAATCCTTTGAAAGAGGCACAATTAAAGACGCTCGAATTAACATGCTATCAGTATTTAGTCAAAAGAACAATTTCCCTTTGGGCTTAATCAATTTCGAATGCACTGAGGGAAATGCATAGAAAAACCATTTTAATTTAAACAAGATTTTAAATTCAACCATAAAATTATACAAGAGTTAAACGTTGAATTTATTTAAAAATATAGAAATGGATTCTCTTCTGAAGTCAACAGTGAATAATAGCGCTGTTAAATGTGTTCATTTTAAACGAGTTAATTTTATTAAATGAAGAATGAACATCCCAATGAACGAAGAATGAATGAATGAACATTATAATAAATAAAAAATTAGCATCCCAAAGATTGAAGAATGAACATTTTAATGAATGATGAATTAACATTACAATGGATAAAGAATGAGCACTCCGATAATTGAAGAACTTAAATTTTAATATATATAGAATGAATATTTCAATGCATGAAGATTGAATATTACAATGAATGAAGAAGGAACACATCAAAAAATATATAATGAACATCCCAATGAAAGAAGAATGAACACTCGAAAGAATATAGAATGAACATTCCAATGGTTGAAGAATGAACAGTCCAATAGATGTAAACTCTCCAATGATTGAAGAGAAAACATTTTAATACATGAAAAATTACGATTTCAATGAATAACGAATGAACATGTTATTGATTGTAGAAAAACACTCCAATATTAAAGAATGAACATTTTAGAAGATTCCAATGAATAACGAATGAACATTTTATTGAATGTAGAAAAAACACACCAATAATAAAGAATAAACCTTTTAGAAGAAAGAATTAACATAAAAAAAAAAATAAAGAATGAATATTCTAATGAATTTTTTGTACGATTGGAATGTTTTTATAAATTCATTCAAAAATATATTTTATATAAATATTTTTAGTCAACATTTTTCCCCAGTGTTTGCTGGGACAGTCGCTGTGTGCCATTTCTATTTGCCAGTTTTAATTATTGTCCGTTTTTATTGCAGTCCGCAGATAACGTCCGACGACAGGGATATGGCCTTCGGTGGGGCGTGCTCGGTGGGTTTTCGGGTGGCTTGGCTTGGCCTGGCCACTGGTGGTTCCAGAGGATTCTGTTATTCGGATGGCTGTCAGTGTCAACGCAGTCATCGTCGCCCTGCGCCCTGCCCCCACTCGCAATCGCAGTGCAGCATCAGCTGGCGATTAACTTTTCAAATGGGAACCCTTTTTCGCGCCGCTGTCGGCGATATGCTAATGATGACCACCGACCTCCGCACCTTCCCCATATATATGTATATAAATATTTTTTTCCATTTCCAGAGCCCGTGTCCGCCATTTGGTGCCCGCTGGCTGTGATGTACACTTTTTGTGTTTCATTACTCGCCACAGCCACAGCCACATCCACAGCCACATCCACGGCCACGTCGAGATCCTTCTTCCACCGCTTCTGTTCTGGTCTGTTCAGCTCCGCTTTGCTTTTATTATTTTCAAGTTTAATTAACTTTCGTGTTGCTTTCAGCGAGCGGCGGCAGCGTACATAAATTTCGAGTGTTGCCCGTGGCCTGATGGCTTTTACCCGAGGGGGATCAGAGGGGTCCGGGTCGGGGCTTGGGATTGGGATTGGGTTTGGGAAAACGGGTGCGGATGGATGGAAATTTGATACGATTCGGTTGCCAGGATATGCGAAAAATAACACACTGAATTCTGCGGTTAAGCTGAAGTCAAAAAGCATCACACAAAAGATAGATCCTAATATAAAGCTTGAGTTAGTTAAACTCTATTACACTTTGCAGCAAGTTCGCTAGTTCTTCATTTATTATTTTGTATTTTCTCTAATTATTTATAATAATTAGCTAAAACTAACTTCTCGCTTTACCCCATGCCCAAGGCACAACGGATGCAGAGGATTCCGACCGCAGATACTCCATTATGAACATACGCAGGACGAGATTCGCTTGCTCTGCAATTTTGTAGTCTATGCGATCTTCCAGATCTCCTGGCAGATGCCAAACCGCAGGATAATCGGCCGAAATAAGATGGATCACAGGCACATCCTTTTGGTATTCCAAGCGATAAATGTGACGAGTAGCCTTCAGTATGCCCGTCTTGATGAGCTGATCCTCCAGCTGAACCAATCGTTCGTAATAGCTTGAAGTGCTGTTAATAAGAAGCTTGAAGTTTGTATCCGGGGCGCCAATCAAGTCCAGCAGCAAGAGGAGGTCGATGCTGTCTAAAAGTTTTTGTTCCTGCCAATATGTGGCCAAATGCCGGGAGCCATAGAGCGAATCATCCCGCGACCAATTCCCAAAGGCCTCCTCGCCGTCGAAGAAGACATACATTAGACCCAGGTCAGACTGGGGAAACCGATCCTTCAGAGTCTCGGCCAGATTCAGCATGATGGCACAGGGGACCGCAGAGTCCGTGGCGGCCCAAAACGTAAATTCCTTGAAATATTTGCTGTCGTAGTGACAGGCCAGCATTAAAAATCTCTCGGCCTCCGGATTCTGGCGGGCTATGATGTTCTTAAAGGTCAGATATCCCAAGTGTGGCACCTTCTCCGTGAATATTTGCAGCTCCACCTGCCAGTCCAGCGCCTTCAGCGAATCTCTTATATAATCCCGCACCTTGGAGTGGCCTGCAGTGTCCACAACCCTGGGTATCGCAATGGCCTGGACAGTCTGGCGCAGACGCTTCACATCCGAGTGTCCGGCCAAGGAACGCATCTGATTTAGGTCCAGTTCTGTGGGTTTATATAGCGACGGTCTCTTAAGATCCGCTAACTTGTCGTCTATATAGGCGGCATGACTTAAAATGAGAAGCAAGCAGGAAATACAGTTTCCCAAACGAGACATTTTCCCAAACTGAGGCGTTACTTCTAACTCGTTCTAGTCAAGCACATAAAAAACGCTTCGACTTGAAATTCCTTTGGCCCTAATCAATTCTCCATGCACGAATAAAACAACAGACTTCAGGAAGAGATCGTATGGTAGTACCTTCCCTGATGGCGATCGATTGTGTGCGATAGGGCAGTAATTACCCACCGACATTGAGTGACTCAGGCAATCCCAGAGAATTACTTAATGCCATAAGGCAAAACTGCTCGACAAGTGCTTACGTAATTCCGCATGCTTATATAATAAATCGCAAAAAAAAAAGAAACCAACATCTATCCCATTTTGATGATGATTCGATGATGGGGGAAAAGGGGCCACGGGTACAGCCTTTGGGCTGCCAGTCTGTCTGTCAATTAGACCTTAATGTATTGTACTTAAAGTTATACGCAATTGCGATAGAACTTCATCTGGGGGAACTGGTTTTCGAGTTCTGCCCCGCCGATAAACAAATGAACACATAAGCCGACCAGACACACTCCGATACTCAGACAGTCAAACCTTACTCAAGTGTCTGCCGAAAAAAAAAAACACAAAAAATAATAATAAAAGAAACAAAAAATTTAAAATTTGGGGCCAACCATAGCCGAAGTCGATATACACTCGGATAGAGATCCGATTTCGGGAAGCAATTTAAGCAGGGTCATTTTGAATATAAGAAAATAATTAAATAAGGAAGCAATTTAAAATGTAATTAGCTTTTCTTTTTGTTAAGATATGAAAAATAAATAAATATAATTATACAGATTTTTTTCAGGATAAATGTAGAGGCTAGAATTTAATATAAACAATAAATATGTATATATAAATCCACTAATATATTTTTTCGGTAATGGAGAGAAATCTCTCCTAATTATTTTTAGAAAAAGCGATTGGCTAGAATACATAATAAAATTAACTTAAAATGGTTTTGGGTTGAGACTTTCATTTTATTTAAAGTTCTAATAACGTTAAGGATATAGTTCATATATCTAAAAAATAATTAAATTCGATTTTCCCATAGAAATATTTAAAATAAATATTATATGTAACTATTGATTGGTTAATTTTTCATTTGAACTAATTAATAAGGATCTTGAATATCTTTCTGTTAATTTTGTTATTCTTCATTTTTAAGCATGGATTGTAGAACTATAAACTTGAGGACTTGAGTTTTAATGAACCTAAGCTTAAGATCGATATATTTTTTTGATCTAAAGACCCATTAGTACTTTAGCTATAAGCCCAATTTAAATTTTCGCGATGGAAGGGAAGAGAATTAATGGTGGACCTGTGTCTGGGTCGCTTCTGGGCCTGCGGGCTCTCTCTCGCATATAGCTGTGTACATATATATATTTTTTTTTTGGTCCACATCTGTTCACTTGGACTGTCTGTTGGTCTTGAGATTTATGTCTGCAAAACAATCTTCCAGTCAAGCTAACAAACAAGCATTGTTTATCAGCCCCGGCCGGCCGGTTTCGATACCCTAAAGAATGGGTCTTACAGAAAGGTGACATCATTAGAGATATCGTAGATAAAACTCTCTATGGAGCACTCAAACTTTCCTATATGCCTAGCTGCCCTATAAGGATTAATCATCTGTTTCCTGTTTGTTTCATTATTGTTTTCAAAGGGTACAAAATATTCTTTTTAGTATATTTCCTTTTTTGGTCTAACTTATAAGTTAAGCTTGCAAGTTTTCAGTCTCTCTGTTGAGCGAGGTTATTTATGCATTTATCTGTATTCTTGAATAAATTAGCACAATTTTGATATTAGAAAGCTTAAAAAGCCCGAATCCAAATCCGAATCCGTTTAGCAGACATATAAATAATCAGAGGTTTGTCCGGCGCCAGGTTAATTTATCTATTCCATTTGTTTCGGCGTTAAGTCACTAAATTATGGCATTAAACGGAGTATTTTAATTGCTCAGGTTATACGCTCTCGGACCTGATCTTTGAATAACGAAGGATTTCCTGGCTTTCGCTTCACTCCACACTCCAACCGAAACGAAACTGCCGTCCGCCCCTCAGATGTGAGGGTTCATCATCGCCGCCCTCAGCACTCACCTGGAATTATCTCCGCCCCAACATCGCCCCACCCTCGGTACCCACTACTGAGGGCCCTCCTGGGGGGTTGGGGGGGCTTCGAGGGGGATGCATGCTGTTGCGGATCGAATGGAACTCCGGGATCCAAGTCGGTACGAGCCAGGCTGCCTCGAGATTGAGTCAAAGATATGGTAGAGCAACACGCGTCCGTCGCTGGATGTGATTGGGAATACTCTTTCAAAGGATGCATTTATTTTGCCAGGAAGTTTGTAACTTTCTGTTTTATTTTTCTTAAATTTTTATTTTCGTAAATTTTTATATTTTGAAGCAAAATTATTGAAGGCCTACACCCAAAAAAAATCATCATAGAACCTATACGATTGTTACATGAATTCTATACTCTTGAGTATGAAAAATTGCTTAATAAGATGCTTATCAATTTAATACTACGAAAGTATAAATTTAATACTCATCTGCACCAATATTTCATAATAATCACTAACGCGACAAACAGAAAAGCACTAAATTCCAGCTAAAGCGATATGTTATCGAAATTTCGTTGTAGGTTCGTATAAAAATAATACTCAAAAATACACAATTGAATCTTTGGAGTATAAAAATTATACTTTGTAGTATTTATTTGACATTTTTAAGTATAAAAAATGTATACTAAACTCGTTATACAGCTTGAGTATATTTTTAAGACAACGCGTTGAATGGTTAAACTCTTGTTTTTTTTTTTTTGTGTAAGAATAAGAATAAATATTGCTATTTTCGAGGAGAAATCCAGTAAACAAAGTAAAGCCATTCTTCAAACTCTAGTATTTTGAAAATTTAAGAGGAAAAAATATTATGGTTATGTAAATATTAAAGTAGAGTTTTAGGTCATATTTTGTATTTTATTTGTCATCATATTTTACACGATAAGTGAGGCGTTCTGCTCTATATACTTTTAAAGTATAAACTCGTGATGTTATTCAAATCCGAGCTTGATGGAACCTCGGGGACCATGTGCGGCCAGTACTGCTTTAGAATATAATTATTGGGCTACATAAAACCCATGAAATTTATGGCTTAAAAAATATCTATATACTTCATACAGTATGTGATCTTCGGTGTGGTTAAGTATTTTCTTTATTTCGATTTTTTTTCGTCATTTCAGGTCGCTTGATCCCCAAACGCTGCAGGCTCCTCGCTCCGGAGTTGATGGCGAAGTCGAAGTCGAAGTCGGAGCATGAGGAAGAGGAAGCAGACAGAGGCACCAGATATATATATATATATATATATAGTAACCGAGATTATACAGGTACGTGTGCTGATGTGTGTGGGTCCGAAGGTGCGGCTGCCTCGATGTGGTTTTTGTTGCCTTTATAGCCCGATATATAACGTTGACTTCGTATGGTTTTCAGTTTTCTGTCTTCTGTTGTTGTTGATAATTTTTGTTGTATTTTTTTTCGCTGCTTTTTCTTTTCAGTTGTGTTTGCTGCGGTTGACGGTTGTTGTTGTTATTGTTGTTATTGTTGTTGGTGTAATGACTATAGCCTGCGTTTTGATTGCACTCACCATTGTTGTTGTTATTGTTGCTTTGCCTTTTTCATGCCATTTAAGTCTTATTTATGGTTCTCGTTGATGATCGTGTTGATGGTCGTCGTACTTTTTTCCTTCCACTTTGTTATTGTTGTGTTGTTTTTCAGCGTTTCTTTTCCCATTTTTTCTGTTTTTTTTTTGTATTTAGTTTTAACCTTTTTTTTGGACTGCGGTACACTGTGGGTGTGAGGGAGTTTTGATTTGATATGGGTCATCCAGCCATTATCTGTCCCAGAGCATCATCATCCATGGATCGTGGGACCAAGTGCGTTCTCATCCCCTAAGATGTCACCCAGGTAACCATCGAAAAAAAAATACAAATAAGTTTGAAAGGGAACTACCTAGGGGATATATCATAAGATGTCTCAAAGTCAGGTAAGACGATGTACCAGGAGGAGTGTATTAAATTAAACCTGATGTTAAAGTACATGTTAAGTTGTTATATAAATTAATAATTAATTTGAACGAGAAAGAAAGCTAACTTCGGTAAACCGAAGTTGGTATACCCTTGCAGTCTGCAATTGGATCATTGAAAATCGAACCATTGTTAAACCCTGTTGAAAAAACATCGAATTTTATAAATTTTACATTTTACATGTAGAATTTTACATTTTCATATAAATCGACCGATTGCTTCTATGACAGATATATGATATAGTGGTCCGATCTTAATGAAATTAAAACCGTAATTCTAGAACCATAAAAAACTGCTATATCTTAAAATTTATAGAAATACGTTGAAAAACAGAGAAGTTACAATTTTTTTTTACATTAATTTCGCCATCATTCCCATGGCAGCTATAGGATATAGTAATCCGATTTCGGTCGTTCCGACATATATACTGCGTGCTAATGAAATAAGACTATGCTGATAGCTCAAAAACTGAGAGACTAGTTCGCGTAGAAACCGACAGACGGACAGACAGACAGGTGGACATGGCTAGATCGACTCGGCTGGTGATGCTGATATACTTTATGGGGTCGGAGATGCCTCCTTCACTGCGTTGCAAACATCTGGTCAAAATTATAATACCCTCTGCAAGGG